>JABUQX010076569.1:65000-85992 GCA_015478945.1 Trachelipus rathkii | reverse complement strand
ACTGGTTCCTCACTATGCCACAACACAGGTAATGGTTTGTGAAAGGAAGAGTCGAACGCTGTAGTAAAAATCAGGTTCGCAGCAGGAATCTTAAATGGAATAAAAAAGCGCTATAGATAGTGCAATCTCTAATCACAATTCGCATCGTTGAGCAATTCTACTCTGGTAACTATATTACATAATACGAACTGACAATAGTATGCTCATATTATTACGATGAATACGTTTACCACTGTTACACTTGTATGTAGGTGTGATGTAGTAGGATATTTAATACTAAATCACCTTTATACATCTTTATGTATTGTGTTATACTAAAGCTAAATATTATAACTATAAAATTCTTATTCACCATTTGGTTTAGTAAGTTACTAAACATGTAAGATTTAATCAGTATATTAGATTTATTTATATTCATATATTATATAAATATTATATAATATATATTATAGTATCTAATAAAATGAACTATAATTCCTCTCGTTCAGGTCGCTTTGTGCATGACGACACGTAAGCTAAGTAAGAGCATATTAGATAATAGCTGTTACACTGAATTATATATGTAGAAATGTTAAATAATTTGATGATTATTAATTAAAAGTAGTAAAATAAAATTATGATTTATAATTTATAAACTACGTCTTAGAATTATAGTATAGAGAGCACAATATATTAATATCTAACTGTCTAACAAAATAAAAAAATCCTCCAGAATATGATGCCGATTGATAAAATAGTAGGTATTGAGGAAGTTTAAGGCTGAAAGGTTAAAACGACAGAGGTGAGTACAATCCTAACTGTCTACTCAATTAGAATAAGCTAGCGAAATTGAAATATTACCTTTAAGGAATAATAATCTCATGTTCAATGATGAACTAATTTTAAATTATCGATCACTGAAATAGATATTAGGACTGGCTACAGAGGTATAACAGTTTATAGTAGAGCATATAATCAGGTAAAGTAAATTACTTATAATCTATATAAAAAAATGTCGTATGGTTATGATACTTCATAATACTAGATATTTTAAGTAACTATTTACTGTTGATATTAGTCAGTTCTTCTAGAAGATATTATAATTGTTATATTATAAATAAATTATAGAACTTGCTTGTTTAACATAAGAATTCATATATACATTCTCTCCATATAAAGTGTTACTAATACTATAAATATATATTGGATGGTGTTAAAAATATCTTCACTGTATAGACATAAGCAATTGTATCCAAGCGGGCAGAACCTATAGAGTGAAGTAGTACTGTCACCAAACCTGTAACTGATACGTATCATAAATATTACAGAGTCTTATGTGACTCTTATTTTAGATTGGATTTTATTATTATTTGTAAATAAGGCTAATCATTACGCCAATTATGGGAAACAATATAAATATTACTTATGACTCTAGCGTTTATATTAAATATTAGAGCTCAGAGCGGATCTTGTTACTTAGAGATATGAGAACATGAAGAATTTATTGAGCAAAGAAGAGCATTATCTGAGGAGTATAGTCATCATACATAATGATTATATTTGTTAGGAGGAAAATGAAAATATATAATCTACTAATAAAATAAAATGACCGACATTGGCGTTTTTATTTCTATTCGCTTGAGTATTCGATTATAACTAAGTGGAATATATTGATGGATAGAGTTCTATAAGTGAATAGTCCAGCGAGAAAATGGGTATGAGAGGAATCGTTTATTGGGCTATACTAACCTTTGTTAATACAACGTATCCACTCTTGATTAGTTATTATTATGAGATCAATATAACCGTGTCATAGATCCAATAAGGTTAATAATTCTACTTAGTAAAAAGCTATACCCTGGGTAAGTAGCCATATCCATATAATGTTTATTAATTAAAAAAGATAGCTCTTACAGACATTCTTATCCATTATATATATTAGATCTCAATATAAACATCGAGATAATTCTAAGATTGATAGCTAATTAAGTATGCGTTTCTGGAGCTGCTCACTCGTGTTAAAAAGATGTCAAACTCAGAAATATAGTGAAAACAAAATGAACAACAATATTATCCCATAAAATACAAAAAAAAAATAAAAAAAAAATACACATAAAATAAAGAATAGAATAAAAATTAATGCTGAGGGGAGTATAATGAAATATTCACAGGTGAGTATATCTAATTTAGAATAGATATTATTTTATCTTACGTTAGATTCACAAAGCACTAATGTGATATTTTATTAATTAACTATAGAATTATAGTTATTTATCAAATTTATTAATATAAATACAATAATAATTACTATTAATAATTAATATGTCTATTATATTTTATAATTTACAATTATCTTACAATATACTAAGAGGGAAAAATTCTACATATTTTTTATTACAGTATATATCTACTTTAGCCACCTTTTTAAATCCATAATCGAAAGTGTTCAGTTGGAAAATAGTGATGTGGTCTTGGAATTACTTACCATTGATTATTTAAACAGAGGCGCACTACTAACTATTGTTATTTATCTATACTCTAGAACTTAGAGGGCCAGTCTGATGGTAAGGCTTATTTAATAGCAAGTGGCGTAACAATTGGTAGAGTATCTTCCCTTTTAAGCGAGAAAAAGCACCCTAAAGATATAATATTAAGTTATAGGAATAGGAATTATTAGAAATCGAACTATTATCGAGAACACTGAATTGTGTATATAATATGCAGACAAATATCGTAAAAAAAGGGGTGCTTGATGAAAAGACATACTATGTTAAAGGTGACAAGTGACTTATATGTTTAGATACGCAATATCTACATAGTTTATACTTCGTAGGCGAGATGTGGTATCGTTAATCATTATTATTGACATCTCACGCTACCGACCTCTCACTTATTGTAGTAAGCCGTCTCCAAACATTGCCCTCTGAACTCTTTCGTACTGTAGTCGTAATAAACCTGTTCAAAAAAAATCTGCGGAGAGGTCGCACGCTTTTGTAATTTGGCTCTTCTTAATTCATCCTGAAAACTACTCTGCGCAGGGCGGATTTCTCAGGCGAGAGATCGTTATCGGTCTGAGATGAGGATTTGTCTGTACCTAACTGACTATCACACTAGATAGCGACCTAGTCGTTCTCTATTCATTTCACATGCTGCAATATTTTTTCAAACATATGGGAGAAAATTTGAGAGGGTTTCCATGATATAATTTTAACAGGCGAGATGATATTAGAGACTCCATAGAAGTCTAATCGTTGGGGAAGTGGAAAGCTCTTTAATCGGGGATTACTTGTCTAACACTTTTATCAGAGATAAATAATATCTTGATATGAGGTGTCGAGTCTCTGCAATAAGAGACTATACTCTAAAACAATACACTTGTAATACCCTAACCCGAGATGTCAAATGAGTTCAAGGCGAAAGATTGCTGAGAATAGGTAGAGATGGAATATATAGTATTGCTCTTATGGTGATAACCTAAGTTTAAAACATTAAATGTTAAATATAATTGAAACACACGTGTTATATCCATCTTTTTGAAGAATCATGTGAGAGATTGACTTTAGTGGTCTCCAAGTCCAAGTATTTTTAATTTAAATAATTCTTTTGTAGAAGCAATTTTTGCCTCTTGAATAACTCGTACGTGGTGAGATCACAATCACCAAAGAGATCCAAATGCAGATGCAACATGTATGTGAAAATTTTTTGACGTTTGGATAATTTGAGCTTTCATGGGTCCGAATGCTACGAAGTGGTAAGAAAATGGATATCTAACGAAGAGGTATCTCAATTCATTAACCTAATATATATTTATTGTACAAGGTGTACCTTTCTTATCCCAATTCCTTTTCACTGAATACTATATGAAAGTAGGTCCAGAGAAGATGAGCTTGGAATGCCCAAACTCGATTAAAATTTATCACCAGACTCCTCTGTGCAAATAAGGACTCTGGTTTTTCTACCAAAAAATATTAGTTTATTTCCTCCTCGGTGTCAAAATGTACCGAAGGAGGTTATCTACTAATTGTTCTAGTATGGCATTCACTTGTAGCCGTTTGGTGAGTATTTATTACATGTATGGAGGCATGCTGCCAAAATAAAAAATAAATGGATTACAAAGTTTGACCTTTACCAAATTTAAGTAATCTTGAATGAACCTATGGTATGTGTACTATATGACGATTGGGGTGTCTGTCAGGGTTACCTGACCATATGAAAACGACGTGAAGTCTCGATCTTTTTCTGCTAAACGAATGCCTAAGAAGGCTTTTTCAAATATCTGATAGTTTGAGCGTAACTTTTATTCTAAATTTTAAATATAAATTATATTCTCCAGAGTTATCTACATACTTATTTTAATGTTGTAAAAGAAAATTGAAACTGGGTGTTATTGGGAATGAGCAGTATAATAAACTATAACTGAAGTTTATTGTAGAGGAAATTTTTCGCACCCTCATGTATGGGGTTAAGTAATCGTAACTTGGCTTCAAGATGGGGGGTTGTGATGGTTCACTTCCTCGATGAATAGTCAAAGGGACGCTGTCCTGTTTTTACAATTTTATCGTATATTGAAGTTCATACAAATCGGGTTCTGATCTGAACCGTTTCGAATACACTATTAAAAGAGTCCGACTGCTTTATTGAGATACAAAAGAAATTAATTATCTGGAGTAAGTGGATGAATTTGTGCGCCATCATTGGTATGTATACTACTACAAATTCCACATTAATGAAACGCGAAATTGTTATCCTTTAAAGATTCAAGGGTAATTTTTGTCAGCTAAAGTTACTTAACTGTCATCTAAGTATAATCCAATATGGAAGAGACCTAAAAACGATCAATGGTCGTTACTATGGATGTTTATGTTTATATTTCCTCCATCTGTAATTACATATGAAGGAAGGGGGAGATTAAGGGTCTCAGTCCGAGAATTATTTATTTTCTAATTTAATAAAGCAGAATCAGTACCTAGAGAAAAACATTTTCGATATAAATGATTATTTGATCAATATTATTTAATTGGACGCTGAGAAGTTCTGACAATGTCTACCGAGGAAAGACAAACATCATAATTTTTGTATCTTTATCGAGGGGGGATAATAATAATTTTTCGTCAAGAAGTTGAGTTATAATATAACACAACTCTCTTGTATTGAGCTGCAAAATTCATCTAAATTATTGTACTTAATTAACATTGGGGGAACTACAAAAAAATTATTCAACTAACGACCTTCGATCCTAGATGGAAACACTAAATGCTAGACTGCGTACAATATAATACCTTAAACCAATTTCTTATTTTAACCTTTAAAATTCAAAAAATATTTACTCTTGGGAAAAATTAATGAAAAGTTGATGAAACTCTCATTTATTTACAAACTGCTCCCTCCTCCGCGCCAAATCTTACACAGCTAAAGAGGTAAGGTGAAAGGATTTAAATTTTAAAAAATAGAGTCCCTCGTGCCTCTCAGATTACTATCGAGAAGGTTACGAGGATTTTCACTTAAAAAGCATAATGGGTTCTTGCCTCCTCCAATTTATATAGGGAGAATAATGGAACGAATGATCAATAGTTTTATGATATTAGAATGGCTAAAAATCATATAACCTAATAGGCTAATATCAAAAAATGGCAAAACTTCAATCTACCTTCTAGATGCATGGAGAGGTGGCATCTAAATAATCTGTGCCATCAGGAAGCTAAAGGGTAAATTGCCTACCATATATTAACCGTAACATTGATTTTGTACAAATCTTAATTGTTATTATCTATTGATTTGGAGATAAGATAGGTGGTATAATTGGTCCCTAGAAACTCTCAGGAGTAGGCCAGGATATCCGTAATACCATCGTGTAGTTGGATAAGGATTGGCAAGGGGAGAATTACGTATATTGTCTGATGCCGATTTGTTTGGATCTCAAGCAAGCCACGGTATTATTAAAACAGTCTGAGGGCCGAATAGAGGTATGATCTACTTATCAATACACAAGCTTAAATAAGGTTATGATGAAAATAATTTTGGATACAATTATTCTCTTTAGAAACGTTTAAATAATTACCTTTCATTCTTTCCTTTAATTCCTGTTACATTCCTGATTGTAAAGTGTCCGTTAATGTGAACGGTACAATTGTGGAAAGTATGTGGGAGATCCATTTTTACTAAAAACATGTTTTATAAACTACTAGATAAGCTTGAGTGCACCAAAGTAGAAGTTGATGAATCTACTAGGTCAGAAAAAATAACTTATCGTACCCTAAAATAAAACGTGGTTGTCCGACCTTTATTTTTATTCGTAATAATTAGTTCAATCATTCTATCATCTTCTTATTAGCAAAATGTTAAGGCACTCCTGAGCCCAACTATAAGGTGGAAGTCGTGTTAGGTGATAAGTGATACACGACAGTCATAACAGACTTCGTGTTTTTTATATGGGGACAAAGAGCAGTATGATGTTCTGGGGACTGACAAGTATAACACTTTTATAGTAGTTAATTTTCGAGACAATAGATGGTAGATTGGTTGGCACCTAAAACACTTTCGGCTCACCTCATGAGCTGAGTTTTGGACGGTTCAGTGTATTACGAAGTTGCAATGGGTAACGGAGTAATTCAAATGATAAGACCTAAGATAATGGGCAGTGTATGAACTGCTCTGCTACAGAGCCAAACATTTTATACAGGGTTATTTTGATCTAATTAATATTATAAAAAGGTGTGTTAGTATATATTAATATTGAAGGGCGATTTTGTCACGTTGCTTTTGATTGTTATTGATGAATATGGGGTTCTCTTTTTGATGGTTTGCGGGTTATTTAGGTAATTACAAAAACACTTATTTAAAGTGTTTTTAAAATTTACGGTTTATTTTGGTTAAGTATGGTAGTTTGAGTATTATATCATAGTCTGTGATGTCTCCTTTGAGTGGTGAAGATGTTCACATTTGTTTGAACTTTAATATAAATATGCATTGGTAATTGTATAGCACAAAAATCTCACCTTGGATATAAAATCTGAAATTGAAGTAAAGCTCGAAGAATTAGACTTTGAATATTTATCGTCCTTGTTGGATAATGTTTGACCTGAGGCTCAAAACGAAAGGGCCAGGTTTTAATCACATTTCAAAAAGTAATCAAGGGGTACAACTTTTGCAACCAGCCCTACCATTTTAACCTTTTCTTGATTTGGAGGGCAAATTTTGTGGCCAGTAAACAAACACCCAAATATGTAGCCCAGTTGTCAACTATTATTGAGTTTTAAATTTTTAAAATTCTTAGTCATAACAACAGTCTTTATGTAAGCACTTTTAATAATTGATAAGAGGATCATGCATAAATTCATTACTGGGGGTGGGGTTAACTTAGTATTTAATTTCAATATTAAAGTCTCTTGACTTATGCAGGACTATAAATCAAAATCCTAATCTCCTTAATAGATCTGAGAATAAACTTTAATTCAATTAGTTTTAAGCCCAAGTGATAAGGCTAATAAGCAGATACCAAATAACTGTTTCGCTGTGCACTTGAAGGTCAATGTCTAGAACTAATAATAGCCTGGATCGTTTACTAAAAAGTATCAGTAATATTCTGAACCTTCGACTATAAGTTTTTCAAATGTCATATAGGAAAAAGAACGAACAATATCTGAGAAAATGCCAAATTCAAAGGTAGGTTTAGTTTTAGTGGGAAGTTTAAAATGCCTCCGCTTCTAGGGGTGCGGGCCAATATCGGTGATGTAAGATGCGTCGAAAAGCTTGGTCCCGGATAACGAAGGTATGGTATTAGTTAATTCCTTAATATATTTATGTTCAATAAGGGCACCGATGAATCTAAAATTATTAGTAAAGGCAATACTTCAGTTAAGTAAGTTCACCGTAATAATTAATGATTTATTCCCATCGTCAAAGACACACTATCGCGATGTTATCAATCATTCTGTTAGTTTAAATGTCTAAGTTTTTTCTAATAAATAACTTTTTTTATAAGAGCAATTCAATTTTGGGAATATGGGATGTGAAAACACCTTAACTTAGGTATTGAATGTCCACTTAAAAATGCTGTCGAACCTTAAATTATGTCACGCGAAAGTTTCTGTTAAACAAATTCTTTCAGTAATTGTTATAAAAGCATCAACTAAATTATGATAAATAGACATGGGGTAAGCACCAATTTTTAATCCAAAACTACATTTAAAAATATATAACAAAAACAATGTGTCTTGAAACACTAAATAATATACTAAAATTCAAACTATAGATTCAAATCGTATAATTTTAATGTTCAACAGAAAAAATGTGAACCTTCCGAATGAAATGATAAATACCCTTACCCCCGGTCCCTCCAGATGTACTGCGGTTAAGTAGATATAATGGGTAACACCACAGAACACAATGCATTTTGCAAATCCGCATTTCACAGAGCGCTGGAAATAATTGTATAAAATTTATACCCAATGAAAAAGGTGTCTCGTGACACCTCATTAGATATTCCAGATTTTACTAGCTTACTCTTAAGTAATAAATTAGCTTGTATATAATAGAAACGAAAATTTAAAAAAAACCATGTATGAAAAATAATAACCAAGCAAATTTACGGACTTTTGTTATGAGGATAACAGCGAACAGTAACCAGATGTGTTAAAAAGGTATTCGAGAACCAATTAAGTATCATTATATATATCTAGTATTGCAATTTCTTTTATAAACGATATTTCCTATATAGTTACATATATTCATAAATTAATAAACGTTTTTTTTTATAATATATGTAATACATTCTCATCATATTTAAAACATTTAATAAACATATAGTAAACTTATCTAATAAACATTATTAATGTATTTTTACTTTAAAAAACAAAATATAATAAAACTAAAATTTAAATACTTAAGAATAAAAAGACATGGGTGTTTAATACTTTACACATACAAGTTTTAAATAAATAAATGAATTAAAAATTATTCAACACTAATAACGTACAAGTGATTTATATGCCTACCTACCAATAACGATCAAAGAGAAAAAAAAATTATAATATCTCTAGCTCAGCGTTTAAAGGTAGACTAATCTTTGAGTAGTCCAACAGACAAGTTCGCTAAATTGTATGCAGAACGAATTGATTGTGGCAGGTGTATACATAATAGTAATAATGCGCATAGGTTTTTTAACCTGTACACCAATACTAAAGATAAGTTTTCTTTATGCTACATTACACAGTTGATATGACACATTGTGATATTAAACGAATACGGTATAATATTGTAGAAATGTATCTAAAAAAATACGTATTATTACTAATAATAATAAATTATCATTTTTTAAAAAAGTAAAAAATTTAAAAACTAATTATCGTGTTCAGGGAAAAAGCAAAGAATTATAATTATTTATTTATTTTTTTTATATATAAGAAAAATAAAAAATACCCACAAATCATTTTTGGTGGGGAAAATTAAATTGCTCAATGAAGAATTCCTCAACCAAAAAATTTTAAATTTAAAAACACTGTTTCAATTGAAATAGTGAATTACTTTAAATTCGTACTTTTAAGAGTACTAAATTTGGAATGTGAAAAAAAATTATGGACGGAAGTCAGATCGCAATTTTTCAAAAATCTGTTTTAAAAATCCACATTACCCAACCCCAAAAGTAAATAATTATCGATTAGTTATCCCTTATATTAAAGAAAAGAAGTAGGATCAATACGTAATCGTCATATGGTTTTGGATGTGTGTGTGTGTTTGTGTGTTAACCTGAGAGCATTTTTGTGTTTAGGGAATAATAATATTTCCTGAAATCCTTTATGAAGTGTGAATTAATATTTTACACTAAGACAATATCATCTTTATTTCAATTTTAAAAAAAATAGTTTAAAAAATACAGTGGAAATATATTTAAAATTTGGTGTAGGAAAACACAATACAGGAGATGAATAAGAGTTCGTGTGCCCACGTCATAATTAATGAACTCATGAACCAAAATTTATATTCATTATGAATATATCACATTTGTATTATATAATCGTTTCAGATCATTGATGAATAACACATTTACATAATTGCATGATAAACAAACAATACATACATAAATACGGTAGCAATCTGTTTATAAGCGTTTATAAATATAAATATATTAATAATAATTAATGAATAGTATTAATTATTTATATAATCACAAAGTTTTTGTGAAAATGAACATCCATCAAAACTAGCTTTTCACATAATCTAAGGTACTAAAATTTCATGATATGCATTTACGTCATAATTACAACTTTAATAAGCCTATAAATTACATATAAAGAAAGGAAGGTAATTTATCTTAATTCTGGAGAAAGACTATTGTTTGCCATAATATAATTTGTGTCCTTTGAGTATTAGACATAACTCCTAGAAGGAGATAACTTTTCACGAGTAATTTTGGAATTGTAATTTATATATTTTTTTTGTATTATTAATAATAATAATAATAATAATAATAATAATAATAATAATAATAATAATAATAATAATAATAATAATAATAATAATAATAATAATAATAATAATAATAATAATAATAATAATAATAATAATAATAATAATAATAAAAATAATAATAATAATAATAATGTGAAAGCCGTAATATTTTGGTTGGTGGTGTCTCCATTTTCCATCTGATAAGGACGGAGCGGAGCCCTATTTGACACAGTCTTATCTGGTTGTATTTTTTACAAGAATTGGTGGAGTAATTATTTTCCTCCTAAAGGTGGAGGGAATTCCTCATTTCCTTCTAAAGAAAGGGAAGGAAAATTTTTTTAATCCCCGGTAATATTATTTCAATAATAATAATAATAATAATAATAATAATAATAATAATAATAATAATAATAATAATAATAATAATAATAATAATAATAATAATAATAATAATAATAATAATAATAATAATAATAATAATAATAATAATAATAATAATAATAATAATAATAATACACATAATAATAATAATAATAATAATATAATAATAATAATAATAATAATAATAATAATAATAATAGTAATAATAATAATAATAATAATAATAATAATAATAATAATAATAATAATAATAATAATAATAATACATATAATATTAATAATAATAATAATAATAATAATAATAATAATAATAATAATAATAATAATAATAATAATAATAATAATAATAATAATATTAATAATAATAATAGTAATTCACTATGTAACGAAAATAATATTTTTTTTGGTCTTTGCTTTGAAACCGTTATTTCCTAAATGCTTCTGTATAGAAATCGAAGAAAAATATTATTCGAATCAAACTTTGTTTATGTTACCTTGATATCGTTGTTTTCAAATTCATCTATTTGCATTTCAGAGAAAATTAATATTTTTAAATACACGACATATTTTTTTTTTTTCTTGAACGTTCTGGCAACTTAGATGCAGAAATAAATACAGGGAACATAAGCTCAAGTATCAAAATAGTTAGTTGATTAGTTCATCAGTCTTCTAGTAGCTGTTCAAGTGGAAATACCTTGTCTATGATAGGAGCATTCAGCACAAAGATTGCAAATATCAGACAGACGCATTTTGTTATGTCTGCGGTTAATTTCTGAAGAAAAGAGCAAAAGATTACCATGTGAAAACATCTGCCAAAATGTGCGAGGCCTATAAGGCATATTTTGGCGGGCTTGTTGGGACCAAGACAATCGATGGGCGCCTCATTTTACCTGCGAACTTTGCAAAAGAACTCTAGAAGGTAATATATATATATATATATATATATATATATATATATATATATATATATATATATATATATATATATATATAGATATATTTTATTATATTTATATATTTATATATATATATATATATATATATATATATATATATATAGTGTTACTTGTTCCGAATTATGGAATCTTTAAGTGAAAGTTTGAATTTATGTAACATATCTTTTAATTATGAAGAAGGAAAGATATTTAAATTTGTATATTTTTTTCCTTCGCAGGTTGGTACAGGTGGGGAAAATAGAGCCATGAAATTCACAATTCAACAAGATTGGAGAGAGCCAACTGACCACTCCAACAATTGCTTCTTCCGTTTAGTGGACCTGTCAAAGTGTCGAGCTGTCAAAAAATGCACCTGCTATCGTATATCCAGACCTTCCTTCATCCATTGCCCAAGTGTTACACTCTCCAGAGATCCATGTACCCATTCCTTCAAAGAGAAGACAGCCATCTTCAGTAGAAAGCTGCAAATCAAAAGACGATAAAGTCGTTTATCCTGAATATAGTGTAGCCGAGGAGTTAAACCCATATTTCCCCAAATAAGAAGACAGGAACGACTTGATCAGAGATCTTGGTCTCACAAAGTCCAATATCGAGCTTTTGACGGCGAGACTCAAACAGTTGAACTTGTTGCATGAAAGTGTAAAACTCGCAAGTTAGAGAACACGTTACCGCTATTTTTCAACTTTTTTCACAAATAGAGATGGGCTTTGCTTTTGCAGCAATGTGAAAGGTTTGTTAGAGGCACTTGGAATTGCCTGTAGCCCCTAGGAGAGACGCCTCTTCATTGGCAGCTCATCGAATAGTCTCAAAGCTGTGCTACATCATGACAGGAGCATGCATCCATCTCTTCACTTGGCTCACTCGGTGCAGCTAAAAGAGGAACACGGCAGCGTGAAGCTTTGGCTAAGTGCCTTGAAATATGAAGAACACTATTGGGAAGTTATCGGAGATTTTAAAAAATGGTGGCCTTCCTGATAGGTCTCCAAAGCGGCTTTGCCAAGTTTCCATGCTATCTTTTTCTCTGGGACAGCAGGGCCTCTACAGAACACTATCAAATGCGGGATTGGCCACAGCGGACTAAGTTTAGTGTAGGGAGGAACATGGTCAAACGAGAGCCTCTTTTGAACGACAAGAAATATTGTTTCCTCCACTAAACATAAAATTAGGCCTCAAGAGACAGTTTATCTCAGCTGTAGTTAAGGAATCTTTCGCTTTCATCTACCCGCAAGTCTTCTTCTCTAAGATGTCTGAGGCAAAGGTCAAAGCCGTTGTCTTTCTCTGACCACAAGTAAAAATGATCATAAAGTGCAAGGAATTCCCGAAGAGGCTGATTATTACAGAAAAAGCAGCTTGGAACAGCTTTGTTGCAGTGATTCGTGGTTTCCTTGGGAATCACAAGGTCGAAAACTATGAGGAGTTTCTTGAGACACCTTGGTCAGGAACTACGGCAAAATGGGGTGCAGGATGTCCCTCAAAGTCCAAATCCTTGATGCTTATTTTGCTAAATTTAAGGAGAACTTTGGAACATCATACTCAGAAGGGCATAGCGAGCGATTTCACCAGAATATTCTGAACTTTTAAAGCCGCTACCAAGGGTCATATAAAGAAAACATGATTGGAAACTATATTTGAGGGTTGATTCGTGAAAGCAACTTACCGTATAAGCGTAAATAAAGAAAAACTTATTACTTATAAATATTTTGAGGTCTCTCATGTATAAACTAAGATTAAATAAATGCTACTGTTGAATTATACGTCGTTTTTTTCTAATTTGTGTAACCGAGAATGGTTATATTCACCAATTTTTTATATCGGAAATGGTAAATTTGTGTAAATCATTATCCTGGTCACAAAATCAAAGTTTGGTGGAAATTTAACCATTTTTCATACATTCTAGGTATAACAAAATAGGAAAGTGTAGTTGCTGCCCATAGACAAAAAAATGTGTTACATAGTGTAATGATTATTGTATTAATTACATTGTAAATAAGATATTATCAAAATAATAATATTAATAATAATAATAATAATAATAATAATAATAATAATAATATAATAATATAATAATAATAATAATAATAATAATAATAATAATAATAATAATAATAATAATAATAATAATAATAATAATAATAATAATAATAATAATAATAATAATATTAATAATAATAATAATAATAATAATAATAATAATAATAATAATAATAATAATAATAATAATAATAATAATAATAATAATAATAATAATAATAATAATAATAATAATAATAATAATAATAATAATAATAAAAATAATAATAATAATAATAATAATAATAATAATAATAATAATAATAATAATAATAATAATAATAATAATAATAATAATAATAATAATAATAATAATGTAATAATAAGAATAATAGTTTTAGAAATGATAACCATTGTGTGTGTGTGTGTGTGTGTGTGTGTGTGTGTGTGGTGGTGTGTGTATGTGTGTGTATTGTGTGTGTGGTAATTGTGTGTGTGTGTGTGTGTGAGCCATTATTATTGTATTATTAGATTTTATTATTAAGATTGTATTATTATTGTATTATTATTATTATTGTAATGTGTATTAATAATATTAATAATGATAATATTAATAATAATATTAATGTATTATTATCATTAATATGTGTAATAATATGTATAAATAATTCTCAATAAAAAAATTATATATATAATATAATAATAATCTATTAAAATTATTAATTAACATATGAATAATATTAATATTAATAACATTTTTAGTAATAATATTATTTGTGTGTATTATTATTATTAATGGTATTTGATTCTTTAGTATTATATAAAAATGATGAGATTGATTTACAAGTCTATTTAAAATACTTAACCGGACAGGTACGTTGCCAAAACGTTTGATAGATTTATAACCAAAAGAAAGTCTTCGAAAATGGAAAATGAATTGGTATTTATTTCATTGTTCATTGTCTTACTTCTCACTTTTGAATGTTAATTCACTTTGCAATCGATACAGTGTTGGAATAATTTTGTACCTCCTTTAAAAGTCAAAGGTTTGAATGCGACTATTAAAGTTATCTTATTTAAAGTTCCTTTAAACACTATTGTATATTTCGATATAATAGTCACTGCGGTCGTTAAGCAAGGTATAAAAAGTTTATGTATCATTAGGAGGATTTTGAATGCAGTAGATCATGTAGAGACAATAATGAGGTCATATAGTATAATGTATTATATATATATATATATATATATATATATATATATATATATATATATATATATATATATATATATATATATATAATATATATCTCTATATATATATATATATATATATAATAATATATATATAATATAATATACATTATTTAATCTACTTTTTCAACTCAATATATATATACCAATAACCTTATGTAATAACAATAACCTTAATAATAATATAATAATATATGTATAATAATATATATGTGTAATATGGAGAGAGAGGAGAGAGGAGGAGGCCCCAGGCAGGCAGGAGGAGAGGGGGAGAGAGAGAGGAGAGAGAGAGGAGAGAGAGAGGAGAGAGAGAGGAGAGAGAGAGAGAGAGAGAGGAGGAGAGAGGCCCCCCAGTGCAAAACAGCTGGTTTTTAAGGATTGTATTTTACTTTCAAATCTGTGACAAATATTTGTGCTTTAGAAAAACCAACACTTAGTCAAAGCTCACACATTCAAATCTAAGACACAAAAATCATTAGTTTTTGTTTATTTATTTCGCTAAGCTCTGCTGATGATTCTTCGACTGTAAAAGGAAAAAAAAACCTGAACTCAAAGAGAGGATGTTCTTTCATGACTATGAGTTTGAACATCAAATGTTTGGAATATTTGGTTGTAGACGTCAGCGATTAAATTTTCCATAGTTTTTCTTATTCATCCGATCTACAGAAAATAAAAGGGAATATGTGAACGTTTGGGATCTTTAAAACGTGGATTTTGAGCAACTTTCACTGTGTCTATCCTTATGCTTTTATTGCCAGTGGAGAAAAAGAAAGGATATTGTCATCTACTTGATTGAATTTATATCATATTTAATGGGGTTCATGAAACTTGTTATGGAAGATATTTAAAAAATATTATGGGGTTGGTTAAACTATCAGAAAACATTTTGTTTATATGAATTCTTATTTGAAGAAGACTAGATGACATTATTAGTGTATAATAGTTTAGTTCATATATCATCATGGAGGCCACTAGTTAAGATCAAGAGATACGCTTATTTTATAGAACTTTTTTTTGCATAACCAATCATTTTGCCTTTGAACACAGAAAACCTTTTAAAACAACCTAAATATATTTCATATTGATTGAATGAGCTGAAAATAACCTCATCCCAATTTTTCATTTATGACTAATAACATTTTTCCTTCGAAGGGAATATTGGGTTCTGTTAGTTTAATAACTAATAATACTAAATCCGTCTCAAAAAGAAGTTTTGAGCCTTCGTCCATCTTTCATATAGTTTAAATTTAAACTAATTTTACGTTCTTGATAGATCTCAAAATAATCTCTTTGACATCGTTTTCTTTTTAAATGCCAATAGAAACAAAAGAGTAGATTACAGATAATGCTTCAAATCAACGTTTTAAAACTCTCTAAGTTCTTCATTCTGAGTTTAATTTAATGTAACTGGGACGAAAATTTTAATTCTAAGGATTCAGTCACCAATATAAAAAAATTGAAACCTATGGTTTTAATGAAATAATTCTTGATGGCTTCAATGTTCAATACCAATGGCTTTTCTCTAGCTCCTAAAATACATAGAGTAAACGTGTCAGCAAATTCTCTATTCAAAATAACCTTTGGAAAGATGGTACAGTCCCTACCGTGTCCTTTACCGCGTTCTAGATGAAAACACTATACTAGACTTATTCTTAACTTCCATATTTCTCCATAAATAATTCTGTCAAACTCTTTCAAAATCTGGATTTTTCCAATTAATTCATGTTTCCATGTGGTTGTGCATTCTGCAGAAGCTCGTAGGAAGTTACCCAGGCAAGGAGGACGGTGTGGCACTTCAGTATTGCTATTTCTCGTACTTGAGTTGGTACTTCTTTGATTTTTACCTATGTAAAGGGAACTTCACTCTGGCACGAGTTAGTCAGTCAGGTGTGGGTTTGCTCATACGATGAAGTTTTTCTGCTCTCTGAAGGAGGCGTATGTGCTCAGTTCTATGAATAAATATCAAGATTTTCAGTGGTTGAACTATCAGAAGACTTTTTGTTTGTATTTTGATCTCAACGAGTCCTATTAAAAATCAGATATAAAAGAGTGAAATACTGACAAAGAGTAAAAAATTAAGATCTGCGTGGAGTTTTTTTCAATTAACATGGTGAGACATCAACTCTAATGTATCCATGTTTATATCTCTGTTTATTTTGAAATATTTGGAGCTTTATTAAATCTCATATCTTGCTTCATTTTATTATCAGATCATGTGCCTTATTTTACTCAGAAGTTTGAAGGTCTTTTCTTTCACTATGTTCCCAACTCAGTGGCTGTTGTGATTTCTTAAGTAAGATGGATATTCATCATGTTTTGGAAGCTTTACCATGTGACTGGAAACTTCAACAATTGCAGTCAGGTTCATACTTGTAGTTGTAGAAAACATGTGCAACTGGGCGATATACTTCTCTGCTTAGCAACTTCTACCTATTCCCTTGATAATAGATGGTCACAACTCATTCTTTAAATGTATCACTAGGGGTGATCATCACAGTTTGTTCTATCTCAAATTTCGTATTAATGATCTTTTATATGTCCTTGATCACCAATATAGCTCCTCTTACATCAACGATTACCCTTCAAATTATCCTTTACGATGTAGATGTCCCAACTTTAAAGTAATGTTATGAATATATCCTTGAAACAGCTGCCCTCTTTCCCTTACTGATATTGCTATTCATGGTAGAGAAAACATTGTCCATTTCAATGAATCAAAAACGTCTCTCTCCTCATTCTACTTGACATAATATTCACATATTAACATCTTTGCAAATGCTCAAATCAAACCATCGTCTGTATATTGTTTATCTTTCTTTTCTAGTAATTCTTCTTGAATGGGTCAGATTCATATTCACAGAAAACAATCTTCTAAGAGGTTAAGTAATCTTCAGAATTTTTCACACAGCAGCAGATGTTTACTGTATCCGAGCTGTCTTTCACCCTCTTGACCTAAACACCAATAATCTAGGAGGGGTATCATACAGAGATGTCTTTCACCCCCTTGTATGATACCCCTCCTAGATTAGGACTCTGCTCCTGGACGTTGGTGTTTACCTGTAAAAAAAAAAAAAAAAAAAAAAAAAAAAAAAAAAAAAAAAAAAAAGCGTCACTATGCCTGAGCTGGTTCCATACACGATAAAACCCTCCTTGCAATTAGTGGAATCTAAGGATTTTTTGAAGTTTCAACTCTTCGCAATCTCGATAATATTTTCAGTCGCTTTCTTCCCATCAATTGTTGAACTCGCTATCTATATAATGCCGCTATAACATGGGATACTGTTCTTCTGAGTTCTTCAAACTCAAATTTTCTCCCTCATAAGTACTCTTGTGACACGTCATTTCCCACTTCCTCATAATTTTATGCTTAGCTCTCTTACCACATATATAACCATTATAATCAATCTTTCATTCACTTTACTAGTAAAGAGTGTTGGACCTCTGCCCTCTATTGCTGCTTCGCTTGTCATTGCTTACTTTTACAAGTACATGTCTATGTAACAGTTCTGCCTTTATATATAGTATATATATATATATATATATATATATATATAATATATATATATATATATATATGAAATATATATATATATATATATATATAATATAACTAATATATATATATTATATATATACATATATATATATATATATATATATATATATATATAAACATATAATATATATATATATATATAGAAATCCTATCTAAATATCATATATATATATATATATATATAGATATATAACTATATCATATATATATATATATATATATATAGTGCTTGGCATGGTTACTAAAAAAAAACTTTGTTGCTCATTAACTCGTTACTCAAGAAAAAGAATTTCGTTACAATTTTCCTTCTTTGTAGCAAAAGTACTTTCAGCTACCGTTACTCTGTTACACAGTTGCTATTATATTAGTGGACATACCTATATATATATATATATATATATATATATATATATATATATATATATATATATATATATATATATATACTATATATATATATATATATATATATATACATTAATAACCTTTATGTCATTAGAGTGTACTTTGAAAATGTGCTTAGTTATTCATTTCGCACACAGAATTTGAGAATTGCTTGAATATCCATTTAAAGTAACTCTTTTCGGACTACACGAAGCTCAAAAAAATAGAACATTCATCCATCTCTTTTCTTCTGGCTGAAAAAGTTATCTATGTTAGGATAAAGATGACCAAACTTACGCTCGTCCTGACTGGCTTCACCGTCCGAGACCTGGATCTCTAGGGGAGTTTCAAACAAACTTTGATTTTGGATAGTCATTTTTCAATTTAACTTTGAAATTGTCAAATAAACCACAGAGTACACTATTACGCTGTATTAGACAATCTTTACATGAAGAATGGAGAATGGCAACAATTATCAGTCATTAATGATAACGAGTTAAACACAACACGGAATCTGGATTGCTGTTGGCTGGTATAATAATCCATCAGCCAACCGCGTGAGCCGACGCAAAACGTTTTCGTTAGTTTAATTAAATAGATGTTACTGAGCGCAAGATGGAGCAGGTCGAATGTTATATATATATATATATATATATATATATATATATATATATATATATACTATATATATATATATATATATATATATATATATATATATATATATATATATATATATATATAATATATATATATATATCCCATCGATTGCCTATATTAGCATTTTCCGATATTTTTGGAGTCGACCAACTTTTATTATACCTAGTAACAGCTTCGAGTTATCCGATACTGGAAGACATTTGCATATATATATATATATATATATATATAAATATATATAAATATATATATATATATATATATATATATATATATATATATATATATATATATATATATATATATATATATATATATATATATATATATATATAAAAATATATATATATATATATTTTATATATATATATATATATATATATATACTTATATAATAAATAAACATAAATATATAATATCCATATATATAGATATATATATAAATATATATATATATATATATATATATATATATATAAATATATATATTTATCCACGAAATATATTTCTTGCCTTCAACTCATGGGTTGTTCAGCAAATAAGCAGGTCTTTTGGAATCAGGTCTTGTCTCAACATCTCTTGAAATATATTAACAACCATTCTACCACAACGCTACACCTCCTTAAACAGTCTACTTCAGGGATTAGGATATCACGGTTTGGCTGTTTTCTTCTCTAACTAAAAAGTAATTCTTAACACAAGATATAACTGATCTTAAATACAATATAATGGGAGGGTTCGATTGAGTCATCAAGGACGCCATTTCCCCCGTTCATTCAAATTGATTATTTAATGGAGTTCTAGGAGTCAATCTTCATATACACATTGATGACATAGTCTTTGCTACGATTGATCATGCCCACATTTTCAAAACTTGTACAGTTAGTTTAGAATAGATTGTCCTTTGGTATGTTGGACATTTATTTTATTAGCCGAAGAAATCATGCAGGAAAGCAGTCCTCTGCAGGAATGGGATCTTCCATCTGACATCATTATGATTATTATTATAATTAATACAATATTATTAATCTATTGATATTATTAATGCAATATTAATGTATTATTATTATTATTATTATTATTATTATTATTATTATTATTAATATTAATATTAATGACCAATGTCTATTTATTATACATTTATTTATATTTGTTTGTAATAATATATATGTAATTCTTATTGTTAACAATAAATATTTAAAATTGGAAATTTATGATCACCTATATCAACAACATCATTATATTACATTCTTATTGTTATTCATTGTTGTTGTTATTGTTATTGTTGTTGTTGTTATATGTGTGTGTGTGTGTGTGTGTGTGTGTGTGTGTGTTATTATTATTATTATTATTAGAGGATCTTGGGTAA
>JABUQX010076569.1:57500-60000 GCA_015478945.1 Trachelipus rathkii | reverse complement strand
TGCTCCTGATGAGATTATTTTCATCCAAGAACAAGTTCAGATTATTTACCAAGTCCGGAACTTGGCCAGTGAAAGAAGGATTATTTTTAATATCTTCTAAAAATTGAAGCTCTTTCGAGAACGATTCTTTCTGCATTGTCTGTAGACAATACAGACGTGCCTTCAAATCATGATTAATTGTCACACCTCTTGACAAGGCTCCAAACTGGAATAATAAAGCTACTACTCGATATAGCTTGTGCAAGTTTGAATATTTGGACAAATCCACTACAGGAGGTTCATTGCCACCTTGAACAACAGCAAAAACTGGAGATGCTATTTCCAGTTCAGCTGATAGCCAGTAAGCATTTAATGGCAGCCATTTTGGCCCCTTAATCCAAAAGAACATGTACTTTTGTAACTCTTTGAAGGAAATACCTCTGGTCAGAAGGTCAGCTGGATTATCTTCTGTTCTGACATATAGAAATTTAGGACTTAACGAATATTCCTCTTGAAGCGAAGAGCTCATGGCGCGAATATCTTGCACACGATTCCTCACGAATATTTGCTTAACTTTCGAGATCCTATTTTGGATCCAATGAAGAGTTATCTGCGAGTCGGAGAATATGTTCAATTCCTTGAACTTGACACTCGACAGTCCACTTAACATTTGTGGTAAGCACTTTAATGCTAAAAACACAGACAATAACTCCAAACAAGGAAGCGTTCTTCCTTTTGCAGGAGCGATTTTTCCCTTTGACCAAAGAAGATTTGGACCCTCTGCCGCAGACGAAACATACACTACGAAGCCATAAGCAACAGTGCTTGCATCGCAGAATATATGAATACTTAAATCAGAGTCACTTGACTCAAATGAAGATCTTCTAAAAGAGACCTCCTTCAGAGAGTTAAGGTCCTTGCTCAACTTCTCCCATGAATTTTTGATTTCGGGAGCGATTATATCGTCCCACCCCATGTCCACTTCCCAAGTTTTCTTCATAAGAAGACGGCCTCGAACGGTGACGGGGAGGTAAAGGCATAGGGGATCGAAAACTTTTGAAATCTCCGACAGGAGCTGTCTCTTGGTAGAGACAATATCTAATGAAAAGTCACTAAGACTCAGACTATCTTGAACGGTATTATATAAATACCCTAAAACTCTTTCTTCATCACTTTGATGAGTTGCAAGTTTACCCTCCTCCTTGAATATTTCTTTGAGATCTGGACAATTTGAGTTCCAGGAGCACAAGTTGAAGCCCCCCTCACTCATACGTGAGGTGGCCTCTCGAAAAATATCTTGAAGTTCGTCTACAGACGAAGAAGTGTACAAAAAATTATCAACGTACAGATTATTTTGAAGAAGAGAGGTACAGAGATCAGGAGGGTATTTTTTGGCGTGATGTTGTATAACAGCCCCTAGAACATAGGGGCTGACAGCCAACCCGAAGATGATGGTGGCATAACGGTAAGTGAGTAACTCGCCATCAGCCTCCCAGAAAAAACAGAAGCGATTTCTGTCCTCTTCTAACTTTAATTTGATCTGGAGGAAGGCCTTTGAAATATCCGCCAGAACGATGAATTTGTTTGTTCTGAAGGACAGTAATAATTTAAATAGGGAAGCGATTAAATCTACCCCTGGATACGATGCCTGATTAAGTGAAGGACTACAACCTATTTTCAGGCTGCAGTTAAAGACGGGACGAATTTTTGTCGTCACTTGAAGGGCCTGTTTTATTATAGGTCTGTGGGGTATCCAGATGAATTTATGATAATCTTTCGGATGCACCTCCACAGCCTCCACAATACCTTCTCTTAGGTATTCCTTGAATATTTCCCCATACTTGTTAAGCAAGCCTTGAGCAGTCAATTTCTTTTTGACTCGTTGCATCGTTGCAAGAGCAACGTGATGATTTGATGGGACCTGCTCAAGTATTTCTTGAAACCACGGAAGTTCCACGTGGTACCTTCCGTCTCGGAACTCTATCCCTTCGTGGAATCTCTTGATGAATATTTCGTCAATGGAACCCTGGTCCCGCTCCTCATTGATACCCAGAGACTCTAATTTATAGAGGTTCTCCAGGCCCAAGTCCAAATCAGACTCAGTATGGGTATGTAAGAGTGGGTCGAAGTACGAAGGTACCGGTTCCACTACAAGATTAATTACATGTTCCGGGACGTTCCTGACAGATCTTTGAATATTTGAAGGTATGGGGAGCTCGGAATTCTGTCATGATTTTTTGACAGCTTTCGGCGAAAAATTCTTCCCAAAGATTTTCTCATTTTGGGAAGGTGTCAAAAAAGATGTTACAGGCCCGAAAGGCACGTACCCATGACAAGTCTCTAGGGCACTGCCCCGAATGCATTTTACGGTTTTAAAATGCTTTAATAAATGAAGAGCATCGATGCCCAGCAGCCCATGAATATTTGAAACCCTGTCAACATTATTATTTTGATAGTGACTATCTGCCACTTTGAAACCATTTTGGGTAATATTTTTCATAGCCTCCGTCAGGCCTTTTAC
>JABUQX010076569.1:47500-52500 GCA_015478945.1 Trachelipus rathkii | reverse complement strand
ATGAAGATGTGAGTTCCGTGATCGTTGATGGGATGAACAGGTTCATTCCTTCTTCAACTAAGTCTTTCTCTCCTCATACTCCATGGTTCAATGGACCTGTTTTCGTACTCTTGAGGACAGAGAAAGCGCTTATCGAGCATGGAAAAACTTTCTATCTCCTATCACTCCCGCTAATTTTCATGCAACTCGGAATCGGTGTAGGGATATTATTAGACAGGTAAGCGTGCTTTCACTAAACGAATGTGCGCTGACCTCCTTGGTTCTCCTAACAAAAAAAAAGTATCTAGCCTTTTACCAAAAACATCTCTAACAAATTCTGTAAATCTGTCTTTCCTCCTCTTATTTGATCTGATGAATCTGTTGAAAACACCCTTTCTGAAAAGGCTAACCTCTTCGGCTTCCTTTTTTATCTAATTCCACCCTAAACGATTTTCGCATCCCTCCTCTTATTCCTTCTCCTCTCAGGTTCCCTATGTCTCTTCCTGTGATTACACATGATAGGGTGCATTGGATTCTAAGATCTATGAACTTCAGAAAGCCTTGAGGCCAGGATTGCATTCCTCCCCGTATTTTGATGGAGGGTGCTACTGAGCTGGCAACTGTCCTCGTTCAACTCTACTCTCTATGCCTTAAAACAAATACTTTTCTTCAGTGTTGGAAAGGGCCCAGATCGTGAGTGGTGGCAATCTGTATATATATATATATATATATATATATATATATATATATATATATATATATATATAACCACATATATATGCTATATATATATTCTTCTCTACCTCTTAACAAAGGTATTAACAATAAAGAATAAATAGGTCAAAGTCTTTGGTTTTAAAATTAACAGTGGAGTGAGGCAGTAATGTGCTATTTCTTCTTGGTTATTAAATTTGAATATGGATGCGGTTATGAAAGAATTAGAAGTGAGGGTGGCAGGGGGTGGTGCTAGAATGATGGAGAATAGAAGAGAGTGGAGGGTGCCCTACCTTTTATTTGAGGATGATTTGGTTTTGTGTGCGGAATCTGAAGAGAGTTGGAGAGGATTAATAGAGAGATTTGGCAGGGTCTGTAAAAGGAGGGATTTGAAAGTAAACGTAGATAAGAGTAAGGTTATGGTTGTGAGTGAGGACAGTCCTTGGTGTGAAGCTATGTTAGATGTGAGAAGCTGGAACAAGTGTCTGAGTTTAAATATTTAGGATGCATGTTGGATGAAAAAAGAATGGATGATGCAGAGTGTAGTAAGAAAGTTGTGAATGGCAGGAAGGTGACTGGTGCAATTAAATCGTTGGTGGATGTAAAGGGACTAAGTCTTGAGTGCGCTAGAGTCTTATATGAGAGTATATTGTTACTTGTGTTAAAGTATAGTAGGGAGACTGTGGTCTGGAAAAAGAGGTATAGATCTAAAGTACAACGTGTTCAGATAGATAATCTTATGGGCGTGTTAGGTGTGAGAAGAATTGATAAAATGAGGAATGAACGCATTAGAGAGTTGCGTGTTGTGAAGAAAGGGGTAAATGAGAGAATAAATGAAAGTACGTTGAGTTGTGGAAAATATGGATAATAGTCGGCTGGTTAGCGGATGTTTATTAGTGAGTGTGCTGGGAATCGACCGGGCTGGGAAACCGAAAAAAGAGTGAATTGAGTCAGCAAGGGCCTGGAGGAGAGAAATGTGAAAGTTCTGGCAGAGGAGAAAGGTTATAACAGGAGTGATTTTCAAGGAGGTTTTTGTGAAGGGGGTATTGTTGTGGTCCACCTGGGCCAGAGATGAACCCATTGACGAGATGCGCCATTGAGGGTCCGTGCCCGGATTTGAAGCTCTAGAAATTGGATTTTCAGCTGCGTCGGTTCACTAAAAGGTATAAAGGGCGACAAGGATGTGATTTCTTTTCGACTTGTGATCCATATTGTTCACTGCACTTTTCTGTTTCCGGTGCATGTCACGCACCTTACTACCAGTCTTGGAGAGAAGGTGGATGATATATATATATATATATACTATATATCTATATACTCTCTCATATATATACATATATATATATATATATATATATATATATATATATATATATACTATATATATATATATATATATATATATCTCTCTATATACTTGATATTATGGTACAGCCCTGTCCTCTGCAAAGCCCCTTCATGCGGACCTGTCTCGGTAGAATCCTTCCTCTTCCACCTCGGCAATAGATCTTCTTCGGTTCTCTATCAACCAATCAATGGGCTCTATTTTAAGTACACGCCTAATTTCCAAATTTCTTCTTCGCTCCCTTCTCGTCACTCCCGCTATCAGTTTCAGCACTCTCATCTCTGCTGCCACAATCTTGCTTTTTTGTTCTGGTGGTAAGGGTCCAGGCTTCCGACCCATATACGAGAGTAGGTCTTACAATTGTCGTATGTATGAAAACCTTAACATCCCTCGGTACATGCCTGTTTTTCAACAATCCATACAGCTGTCCCGCACCCCTCGAAAACCTGTTTATTCTCTCCTCAATCTCTCCGGCCATTTCTCCATCCACGTTTACAGTAACACCCAGGTTCTTAAATTTTTCCATTTCCTTCAACCTTTCCCCCTCTATCACGATGTCATGCACCTCCCTTTCTCTAGAGATCTTCATCACCTCCGTCTTTTCCTTATTTATTTTTAATCCTTCTCTATGCAATATGTCTCCCCACCTATCCAACGCTCTCTGCAGAGTCGCTCTGTCACTTGTCACCACTGCTATGTCATCTGCATATGCCATAGCAATTCCAACATCCTCCTCCAAACCAACCTCTCGGATACACCCATCCATATATATGATAAACAGCAGAGGAGACAACACTCCTCCCTGTCTCACTCCCGCTTGTACATGGAACCATTTTCCTAAGCCAAACGCTGTTCTGACGGCACTCTTACTAGTGACATAGAGACTACGTATCACTCTTATTAACTTGGGTTCAACCTCATAATACGGATTTCCAAGCGTTTCCCACAACTTCTCCCGCGGCACACTATCAAACGCTTTCTCTAGATCTATAAAAGCAGCATAGATGTCTCTATCCCACTCCCAACTCTTCTCAATCACCATCTTCAAGCTAAAGATCAAATCGGTGGTTCCTCTTCCCGGTCTAAAACCATATTGGGCCTCATTCAATTTATTCTCCACACTCGTTCTAAGTCTCCTCTCCAAAATCCTTTCATATATCTTCAAAGCATGGGGCAGAAGAGATATCCCCCTATAGTTGGAACACTCACCTCTGTCTCCCTTCTTAAATATTGGACATATTATTGCCTTCCCCCATTCCTCTGGTACCCTTTCCTCTCTCCAAAATCCGTTGAACAGTCTCCACATCCACTGCACCACCTCCTTCCCTCCCTTAAATATTTCAACAGGTAATCCGTCGATACCTGTACTCTTACCATTCTTCATACTGTTTATTGCGGTCTCCACTTCCTCCATTGATATTATCTGTTCATTATTTGGATTTTCCGCACCCGCTTGTTGTTCAACAGCGATATCAACCTGGTGTTGATCCTCTGCTCTTCCCCGCCGTTCGATCCCTATATTTGGATTGTATAATTCGAAAAAATACTCGCTCCATCTATCATTAACCTCCTCTGGTTCTATTTTCAATCTGCCCTCCTTATCTTTAACTAAGTGTCCTGCTGACGAGTCCTGTTTCCTATATCTTTTTGCCATATTATATATTAGTTTTTTAGTTCCGGTCATATCTTGTCTCAGTTGTTCACCTATTCGCACCCAAGACTCATTCTGAGCCTCCCTTTTCAATACTTCGGCTCTATTTCTAAGGGTTACATATTCCACTCTAGATTCTGGGCTTCTCTCCTTCATCCAACTTCTAAACGCTTTATTTTTTTCCTTTATGGCTCGTCCCACCTCCTCCGTCCACCAGACAGTGCCCTTCTTCCCTGCGCCCATCTTTTTGATGTCCAATACTTCTCTCGCGCAGTTATCCATCTTATTCCTAAAATTTTCCCACTCCTCCTCCACACCCTCGAAATCCATGTCCTCTCTCGGTTTACAAGTTCTTATTTTATTCTGGAGTGCTTCAATCACTCCTTCCTCTTTTAATTTTTCCACCGCAAACCTCTCTCTCACAAGGGCCTTTGTACACATCGGTCTCCTCATACACAACTTTCCTATCACCAACCTGTGATCCGAGTCCAAGGATACAGAGGGGACACTCTTTACATCCGTCATAACTTTCCTGTTGTTCACGAGAATTAAGTCAATCATCGACTTCTCTGTATATTCCTCTAACACGCTGTTCCATCGGTACCACGTCCATTTGTGTGAATTCCTGTGCGCATAAAAAGTGTTCATGATTGACAGACCATTTTCCATCGCGAAATTCAAGAGTCGTTCTCCCTCAGCATTCCTCTCTCCAATTCCGAAAGCTCCAATCACCGTCTCTAACTCATATCTCTCCACTCCTACATGAGCATTAAAGTCACCCATAAGAATTTTTTCCTCCGCATTTATTCCATCATAGGTATTCTGTAGTTGTTCGTAAAAAGCTATTTTTTCTTCTTGTGGTCTACCCTGGTGCGGGGCGTAGACTTGTATTACTCCCACACTCCTACCTTCCAACCTCAGCACCACCGCCACGACCCTCTCACTTCTGTATATCACATCCTCCACTCTACCAGCCAAGCCCGGTGTCAGAATTACCGCCACTCCATATTTTCTTCCCTCATCTCTACCCTTATAATACATCTGATAGTTTTTATGCAGATTACGGATGCCCTGTCCAGTTATATGCGTTTCACAAATTCCCAACACGTCCAATTTGCGCTCCTCCATTAGCTCCACCACCTCCTCTTCCTTACCCTCCATCTTACTTATATTAATAGTTCCCATGCGTAAGTTCAAATTGCGTTGTCGAAATCGTTGTCCATTTTCACGCCTAGTCAAAAACCGAAAAAATCCGTCAGGGTTCCGAGGCCTCACTTGCGCATCTTGAGCTATTTTTATCCACTGCCGGCT
>JABUQX010076569.1:37500-42500 GCA_015478945.1 Trachelipus rathkii | reverse complement strand
CCCTACACTAGCCAATATATTTATGGAACTTCTAGAATACAACCACATCTTACCCCACATCCACCTCGAAAACATCACTTGGCTAAGCTACGTCGATGAAGTATTCGTGAGCATTCCCAAACCTAGAAATTTCAACGATTTACTCAACTTCATCAACCACATACACTCCTCCATCTCCTTCACTCATGAGCCTTCCCAAAACGATACTTTACCATTCCCCGACACCCTTTTAACATTGCATAATTCCACCCAAATATTCTCAGTCTACAGAAAACCCTCTTCCACCCCGACATACATACGCTGGCATTCCGCTCACTCAAAAAACATAAAAATAGCCACCCTCACTGCCCTTTACATCAGAGCCTTCAGAATTTGCTCCCCAAATCATTTAAATTCTGAAACAAAACTCTTATTTTCCACCTTTACAAAATTAAAATGCCCCCCCTACATAATTTATAAAACCTATCAAAAAGCAAAACACAATTTTTACCACACCCCACAAACACCCACTAAGACAAATTCAACTTTTTTACCCATATCCTACACCATTAACCAAAAAATAAAACAGTATATCCCTAAATCTATCATCACACAAAACAACACCTTTACTCTAAAACATTCCCTAAAACCCCCATCATAAAAATAACCAAACACATTGCGTATATAAAATCCCTTGTCACAACTGCCCATCAATATATATATATATATATATATATATATATATATATATATATATATATATATATACGCCTTAACCATAACCATATATATATATATATACTATATATACTATATATATATATATATATATATATATATATATATATATATATTATATATATATATGACTTCCAGCGAAGAATATACCAACACAACTTGGACCTCACCAAAGATAGCATCAACTCCGCTCTTAGAACCCATAGAGCCCAAACAAATCACAGAATTAACATTCATAACACTAGTATACTTAAACACACCAACCACACATAGTGAAGAAAAATCATGGAATCATTTTACATCCATATCACAAAAAATTTCAATAAAAAACCAGGAGAGTATAAAATAGACTATATACAAAATTCCATCATTCTATCTTCCAAATATTTCAAACAGTTAAAATCAGAACAAATAATTAACTAAAAAAATTGCCTACTTCGTACCCATCCCTGCCATGGTAATGGTTTCTCGGCCACCTGACAGAGGCTTAAATCATTATAAGTGAAAGCTTGCATTCACTTCCGATACTGGACACATCGTTTTTAATTCTTATTACATTTAATTGCTCCCAATTTTAATTCTGTAATTAATAAATGCTCTTTCAAATCCTACGTGATAGTGTCCGTACAACAGAATTTTTTAAACTACTGCAGTCTTATATTCCCTTAAATTTAATGTAAGGGATTTTAGCATATATATATATATATATATATATATATATATATATATATATATATATATATATATATATATATATATATATATATACTATATATATACATATATATGTATATATATATATATATCCTTATATATACTCCATATATATATATATATATATGTATATGCATATGTATATGTGTATGCTATATATATATATATATATATATATATAATATAATATATATATAATAATAATAATAATATATATAATATATATATATATATAATAATATATATATATATATGTAACTTACTATAATTAATATATATATATATGTATATATAAATAATAATATAATATATATATATATGTATATATTATAATATATGTTATATATATATATTATATATAATATATATATATATATAATATATATATCTAACTATATATATATATATATATATAATATAATATATAATATATATATAATAATATTATATATATAATATGTATATATATAATAATAATAATAATATAATATATATATATATAATAATAATATATATATATATATATATATATGTAATAATATATGTATATATATATATATATATATGTATAATATATATATATATATATACCATATATATACCATATATATATATATATATATATATATATATATATATATATATATATATATATATATATATATATATATATATATATATATATATATATATATATATATATATATATATAAAAAAAGAATATATATATATTTATATATGTTATATATATATATATATATATATAAATATATATATATATATATAACATATATATATATATATATATATATATATATATATATATATATATATATATATATATATATATATAAAACAACAGCGTATTATGCTACTGATGCGTGTTTTTCAGTTTGTAAATAGAGTTATTACTAATCAACGGTCCACTATAGAATATAATTCACAGCCTCCTATAATAATTACTCGACAACGCAATGGGAACAGTTAAGTAGAAGTTACATTTATTTATCAACCTTCTTTTTTTGAAAAAAAATAGATGAGGCGGAAAGGCATTTTGGATTTGAGCCTCGTTAAATGGTATGAAAAAAAAAACTCCATTACAGTATTAAAGTTGAAATGATTGGAACTCTTGACTGCAGTCCAATATTTGTCCTATTTCCCTAAATTTATTTAAAGAATTTTTTAAATTTTCTTTCTTTTGCTTATTTTGAAATGGAGAATGAAAAGGAAAATAAGTATTTAAAGTTTTAATTGATGATTCGAAATAATTTGAGTAAAAAAATATATATTAGGAAAATTAGCAAGTTTTTATTCTGATAAGAAATATTTCATGTACAAATAATTTCCACCCAAATATATATATAAATATATAAATATAATGTATATATTTAAATGTAATATATTATATATATATATATATATATATATATATATATATATATATATATATATATATATATATATATATATATATATATATATATATATATATATATATATATATATAATAATAACCAATAATATATATATATATAATATACTATATATATATATAAATATATAAAATATTATATATATATATATATATATAATATATAATATATATATATATAATAATAATATATATATATATATATATATATATATATATATCTCTATACTCTTTCTCTTATATATATATATATATATATGTATATTTATAATATATATATAATAATATAATATATATATATATATATATATATATATATATATATATATGCTCTATATAAAATTTCTTTCTTTCTCTATACATATATATTATAATATATATACATAAATATATATAATATATATATATATATATATATATATATATATATATATACCATATATATATACCATATATAATAATAATAACACAATAATAATAATATGTATATATATAGCATATATATATATATATATATATATATATATATATATATATATATATATATATATATATATATATATATATATATATATATATATATATATATTTTATATAAAAATAAAAATATATATATGTTTTTTATTTACCTAACTGCTATATATATATATATATAATAATAATAACATAATAATAATATATGCTAACTCTAATATAATATATATATATATATATATATAATATATATTTATATATATATATCACGGTTTTTGGTTTAAATCAAATAAAAACAGGTCTTTATGTTGTTTTTTTATTATTACTTTGCTTTTTCTAATAAGAAAGCAATTAAAAAAAGTGTTTTAAATGAAAGCATGCAGCAAATATCCTAATTGTATATTTAGATAGCAAATAGATGAGAGGAAAACCAAAAAAGGAGAAAAAACATTATAACTTCAAAATACAATCGTAATGATCAAAAATTAATAATTTTTAATAATTTTTTCTTTGAGCTAGAAAATTGCTATTAAGATACTAAAGTAAATTAACATATTTAGGAAGTAGTTACTAAGTTATATTTGAGAGAGAGGAATTCTTTAAACGGTTTATTTTTCCCAAACGTTTTTTTCCCAAAGGAAAGATGAGAAGAATTTTTCCAAGAAAAATTCTTCTCATCTTTCCTTTTCAGTTTATAGAAAACCAACTTCTCCTTCTACATATATACATTGGTTTTCTTCACACACATACAACACCAAATTAGCTACACTTACTTCACTATATCTTAGACCTTTACGTATTTGTTCTCCTCCTAACTTATTATCTGAGACACAATTTCTTTTCTCCTCTTTTACTAAATTAAAATATCCTCAACATGTTATCAATCTAGTATTTAACAAAGCAAAGAATAAATATTATAATAGTAACCCCCCTAGCACTGAACATACCTTCTCATATCTTCCCATTCCTTACAAAATTAACCCTAATTTTAAACAACATTTACCTAAAAATATTCAATTTGTTAAAAATAACACAATCCCCTTAAACGAATATTTAAACCCCCTAAAAGTAATAACCAGCAGACTCAATGCATTTATAAAATCCCCTGCCTTGATTGTCCCGCAGTGTACATCGGTGAGACCAACGACCTTCCGAGAAGATTAAATCAACACAGTTATGATTTAACTAAGAATGCCCAGAACTCAGCCTTAACAGCCCATAGATCTTCAGAGGGACATAGGATTGGCATTTCATCTGCATCATCTCTTAAATACATTAATCATATCACAAAAAGGAAAATAGTTGAATGTTAATATATTTATAATACAAATAATTTTAATAGGATTCCAGGTGAAGTTAAATTAGATTCAACTCAGATTTAGATACTTCTTTCTTCACGTTACCTCGCCGATATAAAGGATTAAATAAACCAACCATTCACGAGTTTTATTTATTTTTATTTATTTTTGTAATTAGTTTGCCTAATAAAATTTTGGTAATATCATCTGAAGAGGCCTAGGCGTTATTTATCCTAGGCGAAATATTATGTATTTTATATTATATTATTTGTACAGTGCTTTATTGAACAATTAAAATTTTATTATGTTTTAAATAAAATTGTTTCTGTACCCAGGGTTAACTATCAAATACATATTTGAATTGC
>JABUQX010076569.1:15000-30000 GCA_015478945.1 Trachelipus rathkii | reverse complement strand
CAATAACTGCTAATATTATGCAGATTTCCGAAGTGCTCCCTCCACACTCTCCTAACATCCATTTCATCAGTTACGAAAGCATTATCCCTATTCATCAATCTATAAACATTCCACTAACTCTCTTTCCTAACCTTTCGTACTTTCTTCCAGAACAACCTCCTATTCCCTTGCAAGCCTCCATTCATACTCTTTCCAAACTGTTCATTTACCTCTTTTTTTCCCTCCTACATATGCAACCATTCAGTCTTCCTTTTTTGCTCCTCACATATTTCCATACACCTTTCTTTTTAGATCTCATCACTGGATTTCAGCAAATTCAACCATTACTTTTTTGTCTTTTCCGCTTGCATCACCTCTTCATTCCATCACTTACTATAGATATTACTACTTCCTTCTTTAACACACCCACAAACTTCTCTTGCACTACTAAGAAATGTGTCTTTCATTTACCTTCATATTTGTTCAGTTTCACCTTGTTCACATTAAACTGACTTATTTGCAAGTGGTCTCACATCTTTAACTTTATATCCCAGTTCTCTTAACTTCTTACTTTTATTTCTTCCTACTCCTTTCCTCTTTTCTTTCGTCTTGATCCATGCCCCCCCACCCCACTAACTTAATTTTACATAAGACATCATAATGATCTGATATTCCTATCCTGTTCTGATATTCTATCAGAATACCTTCCAATTCCCTTGCAAACTTCCATTTATCCTCCTTCCAAACTGTTCATTTACCTGTTTTTTTTCCTCCTATATATAGAAAATTTAGTTTTCCTTTTTTCTTCTTTATATATTTCCATCCAGTTTTCTTTTTGAGATTTCAACATTTGCTTTTAGCTGATTCACCAATGCCTCTTTTTCATTTAATCGCTTTCACCACCTTTTCATTCGACCACTTACTATGGGCATTCTTACTTCTTTCTTAACACAACCACATATATATCTTGCACTACTAAGAAATGTTTCCCTCATTTACGACCAGATTTGTTCATTTCATCTTGTCCACATTCAACTGACATATTTACAAGGACTCTCACATCTTGTTCCTTATAACCCTGCTCACTTAATATATTACTTTTAATTCTTCTCACATCCTTCCTCCTTTTTTTCGTCTCCATTCATGCCCACCCCATCTTAATTTTTCATAAGACAAGACAATGACCTGATATTTCCATCCTCAACCTCCTTAATGATCTAACATCCATCACATATTTTAACGTCTCCATCATCACCACAAAACCAATTATACTTTTCAATTTGATACCATCTCTACCTACAAAAACTATCCTATTCTTATGTATACTATTGTGCTCGAGAAATGTGTTAATTACACAAATATCTCTCTCCCATAAAAATCAGTAAATTTCTCAGAGTCTCATTTTATATCCCCCAGCCAGAAAGGCACCGGCTATGCCATCTATTTTTCAATCACCTATCCAACCCTTCAAGTCGCCCAACTCAATCAATTTGTACCTCCTACTCACCCGTATGAAACACCGTTATTGCTATCCCAGAAACTCCCACTCTCCTCAATATCACAATTAGAAGGACCATATGTTACAACCTCACATGCTCGGGCCTAAATATTCCTGCACCTTCCACTTGGTCAGAACCCATACAAATACTTTCCCTGACCAATTACCTCGGGAATAAGAGGCTATGTGGTAATAATAAATAAATAAATAAATAAATTAAATATTATATATATAATTTATATATATATATATATATATATATATATATATATAATATATTATATATATATATATATATATATATATATAATATATATATATATATATATAGTATATATATATTATATATATGGCAAGATTTTGATCAGGTGGTGGCTTCTTTGAGAGCAAGGCCTTATATAAGATAATGATGGAATTTAAAAAATCATATTTTAAACGATGTATTTATTCAGTTAAAGGTAGTAAAAGTTGCCCGTTTTTTGTGATACTCTCTTTATAAGTTGAATGAGCAGTTACGGCCTTTCCCTGAATTTCCTTATCTGATTCTTCTTTTCGAATTCTTGATGATCGGAGATTCGGAGTGGCTGCCTTTTCCTGAATTTTGACCCCTTGAAAGCTGTTTTTTCTTGTAATTTGAAGCTGGGGAAGGAGTTCTGAGGAGGAGTAATAAGTGAGTCTATCTATTTTGTCTTCTGATTTTGTATCTGACTGAGTATCTTAACGAGATCAGGTTTCATATACTATATTAGTCGAACTTATGTAAAAATTTTGCTTACGCAAATCTTTACATAAGTACGAACATTTAACTTTCAAATTTCTGTGAATAGTTACAATTGTGGGCGCTATAATACTTCAAAAGCTAAACACGGAGTGGTGAAATATGTTATAATAGTATATAAGATATAAAAGCTAATCATCATTCAAATGTATGTATTTTGGGGCACCCCCCCCCCCCCCCTCGCCCCCCCCCCCCTTTCGAAAATTGCTTTCACAAACATTGATTAAACATTTTCAATGAAGAAATATAAGGAAAAATATATACAGTACAGTGAACCCTCATTCACTTGCCATCATATCTGGTTTATGTCCGTATGCATAAGTATATATTACAAATGTGAATGTAAGAGTTTACAAATATAAAAGTTGGGTATTATTAACAAAAGTATTAAAAATAGTATTTACAATTTGAAAGATAATTCAAAGTACCTAGCATATTTGAAAGTGGGGTACGCGTACCCTGGGGGATACGCAGAGTGATACTTGGGGGTACTCCAAAGAAGTAGCCTCACGATCATTGAGAGTGTATGATCTGGTATCAAGTGAGTGCGATGTGTGTTTGATATATATTAGTATATATATAGGAGTATATAGTAGAGTATGTACGGATATAATAGTCAACTGAAAGTATTATAAATACTCTGAGAATATTAGTATTGTCTGCTTTTCAGTAAACATTGCTACCTATAATGTATATATACAAAGTTATAATGAGACAAAGTGGACTAATCAAAAGTTTTGAAGATACTTAATAATATATATAAATTAGTTAATATAATAGATATATATTATATTATATAATATATTATATTAATATATATATAATATTAATATATATATTATATGATAAATATAATAAGAAATATAGTATATATTAATTATTATAGTATTATATATATATAGTATTAACTCGCGGGTGCAATGTGATGCGTCACCGTAATAATATGGATAATATGTTAGGGAGCCAGAGGTGATTTATAATGGTTCATACCTATAACTCGGATATGTTGCACCAAGAGTATTATAGATGTATAAACCGATATGTACGACGTAGTGTGTAGGGAATTTAAATGGTCAATAAGAAAGAAAAACGAAAAAGAATGATGTGAATATTGAAGTATTATTTATTACCCAATAATAATATTCTACAAATTACAATGTGAAATACAGCATAAAGGTGTCTAATAATGGGTTGTACCCCCTCTGGCCCTTCCAACTTCCTCCAAGCGATTCGGAATTGATGAAATAATCTTAGAGATGGTCTCCTGCGGGATGTTGTCAAGGCGTTTGCAAGCTCCCTGAGTGTAGACGGAGCATGTTCACGGGCTCGAAAATGCTTACCCAACAAATCCCAAACATGTTCAATGGGATTCATGTCCGGGTTCCTCGCAGAAATGGCCAGGAGTCTGATCCCTACCTGTTGTAGGGACCGTTGGATGACCTGTGCAGAATGCTGTGTGGCGTTGTTATGGAGTAACAAAAATGGACGCAAATGAAGGTAGCGAAAGGCACTATATACTCTTGAAGGATGTCTTCCGCACACCTTTCAGCCGTCAGCGTTCCTCAGCTCACGATATGCAATGCCGTACAAGCACCCAAACAAATGCCTGCCCACACCATCACAGAGTCGTCTGCAAAAAGGAATCCCTGGTGAGATTTTGCAAGCCGAAAAGTGCTCACCTGCACGTCTCCAAATTCGCCGACGTCCATCTGGTCCATGCAGTGTGAACCTAGGACTCATCTGTGAGTGTCAATCATCCATACGCTTTGTGAAAAAAATGAAGATCGTAACCGATGCCTCCCTGATCAAGTGAGAGGCCGATTGCGACTGGTATCACGTACTTTCACTGTTCATTCGTCGTCTTCTCACTGTACGGCTTCGAAATGGAGCACATCGTCTAGTACCTCACGGACGCCTGTGTTGTACCCTGCACGGCTTGTTTGCGAAAACAACACACGAAGCACTGCGACGGAGTGGAATCTGTTCATAACTCTCTCGGACGTGTTGCCCTCAGGCGATCTTCTGGATCATGATCGTCTACGGTTAGCTGCTAGTCTCCCTGATCAGACGAAGGTATTTGACATGACGTCGAGTTGGCTCTTTTTACCCCCAGTTGGATTGAGGCCACCTGTCTCTGAATGCTGTTTCCGAACAGTTGATAACTCCTGATGGGTACGATTCCTCTCTTGACGATGTCTTATCCATTGTGACAACTTGAGTCAAGCTACGACTTACAAGCATCAGAGGTTTTTTTTCGTTAGTTGGCTGGTGTCTTGCCATCTTGATTTCCTATGACGTATTCGGGAATTTCGTAATTTGGTTAGTTGTCTTATTATGCCATTTAGTTCCTAACACGATGTAGTTACACACGGTATACACTCCAAATTCAAAAATGAAGAGTTTACATGTATTTACGGGTGTGATTGCATTAAATATTTGTCGCGCGAGTTTAAATATATAGTATATAGTTATATATATAAATATATATATAATATATATATTATATATATATATGTATATAGTATATATATATATATATATATAATATTAATAATATATATATATATATAAATATATATAGGGGGGGATAGTAGATTACTCCTAGTAGTGTAAAAATACAATAAAATATATATATTACAGGCCTATAGGGGTTACAACTTAAAATTATTTTCATCTTAGGGGTACGCGATCAAAAAAGTTTGGAGACCGCTGCGTTAGACATAAACAAATATACAAATATTTGAGTGCAAGAAAATACAATTGTTATATAAAATATTAGAGATATTGCACTTTTGTTAGTATAAGATTGTCACTTGACGAGGAATCGTGGAACTTTGATATTGGTGAGGAGATTAAGTCCATACGTGAATATCTTGATCCATATAGGCCATATAGATCCAAAATTAATTGAGAATGAGAAAAGAAGTCCGTATCAATAATGTTTGTTTGCGGTTCTTTTGAGTCATCTTTATGGAGTGTTCTGATTTGGAATTTTTAGTATTATTGTTTTTTGTTTTTCTTCCTTTTGATTGTTTTCCTATGGTTATCAGAGAGAGCGGATTTAAAGTTTCTGAGTGTTTTTCTCGGGTCACCAATTATTATCAGGTAAATCTTCTAAAGGTTGGTGGCTTCTTTGAGTAGCATGAGACCCGTATATAATATAATGATGGAAAATTTAAAAATCCATATTTTAAACGATATATTTATTCAACATAAAGGTAATAAAAGTTGCCCGAAATATTGAGATACTCTTTTCTTCATAGGTTGAATATATAAAAAACACATAAATATTAAAAAAAAACACAAAAATAAAAAAAACACTATTGCATCTTTTAAAGTTAAAGGTGGATTTTTTTTTTTTGTGTTTTCTTTTTTATATGCCCTACCCTGTCGTTATAAACCAAAATTATAAACTATGATGGTACTAAAACCAAATTTTGCTTTATTATTTTACACTACTTGATTATATATGAATATATTATATTAATGAAATATATATATATATTATATATATTATAGATAGATATATATAATATAATATAATCAGATAATATATATTAAGAAGAAATATATTATACTTAATATAATATTATATATATATTTATATATTATATATATATATATAATATATATATATAATATATATAAGATAGAGTAGGTATAACCCAATATATAAAAGAAATGCTCGCAATATAGAATAAATATCTACCTCAGGCTCAATAATAAATACCTAGTATATTTAAATAATAAATATATAGGTATAGAATAATTAACTCAAAAAGCACTTAATCTGTACCATCCTCTAAATTATACCTAATATAACTATATAATATATAATAATAAATAACTACTACTAATAATATATAAATTAATATAAAGTATATATATAATTTAATTCCCAAATACTCTCACTCAATATAAACATATAAAATATTATAGATTAATGAATATATAAAAAATTACAATATATATATTAAATAAAAACTCGCTAATAAATATATATTAGAGATATATAATAATAAATACTATATATGTACTAGAGCTCACTAGATATATAAAGATAATAAATATATATATATATAATGAAAACAACGACCCACCGGAAACGAGCTATAATAAGTATAGTTAGTATATGGATAAAAATAACTAACTAATATATAAGAATATACCTATTATTAGTATAGTAAACGTAACTAATAATAAATCTCACAACTATCATAATAGACAACCATAAAAAAAATTCCTATAACTCCTCAAGAAGCAGCTATAATAAACTAATCTAATAAGAAATGATAATATATGTATATATATGAGATATTTATAAAAATAAAGTATAAAATAATATAGAAAATACCTGATACCAGATATAATAGATAAAAAGATAATAGTTAATATAATTAATAATTAATAATATACATAAGTATATATATGATATATAATAAAATAATTATAATAATAATATATATATATATTAAATATATATATAAATAAAGTTATTAAATATATATATGTAAATATATAATTATATATTATATATAGTATTATATGATAGTAATATATAAATAATATAGATATATAACAAAAAATAATTAATATATAATATATATATATAATATTATGTATGTATATGTGAATGATATGATAATAAATATATATATTAAAGAGAAAAAGATTAATATATTATAATATATAAAAAATATAATGATTAGTATATAATATTAATTAATAGTATATATATATAATGTAATTATGTTAATATAAATAATTAACCTTAGTAGTTGATAGCTCGTAAACATTATCTCAAATAGGATTTCTGTAAATCCAGCTATTCCTCCTTCATTACTCGACGATTCCCTGATTGCTTCTGTGTTCGCTAACTGACTCTCTTGTAAAGGACATAAACTCCTACTTGGGTCATGTCCTATTTTTCTTCTCCTTTCACAGCTACCATGGGCCTCATTGCCGGATTGCTCCCTCTCCTCCTCTCCGATCCCCTCTCAACACGCGTGTCCAGTAGTCATCTACACTGTCGAGTATACTCATGATATGAGGTACATCTGACGCATACTGAGAATCTAGATCCACAGGCCAGGGACCAGAGCCAGTTGCCCAGATTGGGTGTCTCTCACTCGGATATTTTTGCCGGAAGAGTTGCTTAGATGCGACTAGGGGCAGCCGCAGTGTACCATACGTTGATCAAACTGGTCCTGTACTCTATGCCATTACAAATGTCTAATTAACTCCTTTCCTCAATGCTTGGACAGCGCGCTTTTATTCTGCATTATACCCAAAAAAGGTAGTTGTCTATTCATGTCTGTCAAACTTAATTCATAAACCTATGTTTGCCTTAAGCTAATGTGTTTTACTATCTAAAGTCTTTTTTGATAGAGTAAACGTCTCCATTAATCTATCTTTATCCTCGTAATCATATATGAATACTTTATCCCTTCTTTATCAAGACGAAGTATTGGTCAGATATGATTCATTGATCGATCAGATTTCGAGAATCTGACTTGGAGGGATATCCTTTTCTATCTCACTGATCTATGGTTTCTGCCCTTAAGGGAGGTCATGTGAGAGTCTTGTTTGTTAGCAGCTTGACATATCTAAAGCTTGACAGGGTATGGCAGCGTCGCTACTATCTAAGGCTTCCTAGCTTTAGTTTTCCTCCAGCTTTGCTTACTCTTGTCTAGGTTTATTCAGATCGTGTCCAATTTTCAGCTCTTATTATGGGAATTGGAAAAGCATGACCTCTTTCTATCCTCCATTTTGATCTTTTAATAATGATTAGGTAAATAATGACCTCAGGGTTGTTCATAGGGATTTATATACTCCAAACTTTTAATTCCTACATTTTAGTAATCACGATCGTTCTTAGCTGCACTTAATACTAGCTCTGTTCACTTCTAATATGCCGATGAACTGCTAAACTCTCCAACTCTTCAACAAATTTTTAATTGATAGCTCTCAGTTTGTTAAAATATTAAAAGGAGTTGCCTCGATCTGTCTACACTCTTTCTGATTCATATTCTTGCACGATTTTGGATCGGAATGTATTATCGTCGAAAAAGAAGAGTGGAAATGTAATCTGTGAAAGTTAACAACTTTTTGAAAACTACATACTTCTTCATAATCTCCCTCTCTAAAATACACACCCAACTTATCCACATCCCCTTTGATGGCTACTAAATGTCTTACCCAGTACAAAATACCAACATAAACTTCTAGTACTCCCAGTAAAATTAGCATAAATAGATAGACCTCGTCATCACAATCGGTAATAAGCATAAAACCTGCCTCAATAAGCTTGGTAATTCAAATGTTCTAAGAATTGACAGTGAATTATTATTATCTTCATGCTCAGATACTTCAGTTATATAAGTCATTATTTCCCCATGTAATGGTTAATAACTGTTTCTGCCCACATTTGGGGTAGGATCCGGGTTCCACCCTCCTTTTAGGATAGAGGTTGTAATTAAGCTAATAAGGCTAATTAGAAGGCTTATATAACATGCCCGAATACTCATCTGGACACCCTTTAGACCACTCTTTCTCTGCGTCTGTTGACGTAGGAGCCTTAATCTCTTTCTATATATAAATTTAACACGGACAGGTGCAGTATCGCGATGAAGTGACCTCTTCGCATATTCCTCTCACCACTGCCGAACTGCCACTCGTGCACAATGAGGTGCCTTGTTCTCACTGATAAAATTAGGTGTGATATTAGGAGACTCAAGGAATTTCAACTCAATTGTGGTACCTCCTTTTTTCCATGCCACATCTGTTTTGTGGAATCCTTGCCTTCTTCTGTATAATTGGATGAAAAATTAAATCTTCCTCATTATTTAAGTAATAAAATGCGTTCACATGAGGGAATTGCGTTTAGGCAATGGACAGGGTAGGGCTTAATATTCTTGTTATTTTATTTTTATTTATCTTTTGATGTAATTTTATTTATTTAATTTATTTAAATAATTATTTAAATTTGTTTATTTAATTTTTTTGAGTACATTTATTTGTGACCTGTGCCATGTTCGGTAATGACTGGTATATCAACTATGGAAAGTAAAGCAAATCATATATATTTATATATAGATGTATTATAATAATAATATATATATAAATATAATAATATTATAAAATAATAAAATTAGAAAAAATGATAAATATAATATTTATAATAATATTTATATTATACAATATAAATTACAATATAATATATACTAATATAATATATTTCAGTATTAATATTATATATTATATATATATATATATAAATATAATATTATAATTATATATAATATATATATAATAATTCATTAAAAGATATATATATATAATATTTTATAATATAATATTTATTAAATATATATATAATATATAAATATTCTTATTAATAATATATATATATATATGATTAAATAATATATATTAATATATAGATATATGTTAATATAAATAATTGTATATATATATACTATATATATAAAAGAATATAATATTATATTATATAAGAAATAAATAAATAGGGTCACTATAATACATATATATATTAGTGATATATATATAATAAATATATTAATATAATATTATTATATAGGTGTAAAAGTAATATAGTATATAATATGTATATTATAAGATATAATATAATTATATAAGATAAATATATTATAATGTATATATTATAATAATAATTAAGATAGTAATTATATATATATATAGATATAAGATATATAAATAAAATATATAATAGACGGTCAATATAAAAAAGGTAATATTATAATAAATTTACTATATGTTAAACATTAATAGTATATATAAATACGTACCTCATAACTGTATATATAATATGTAGTTGACTATGTCGTCCTATATATATATAAATATACCTCAATATAAATACTCCCTTAGTACCTTATAGTAAATATATTAATATAATATAATATATAATAGTATACTATTTACAGATCCATACCTAACATATAACCTAGGTATAATATTAGACGCTCTTCGTTATTTAATGATTAATAATTATAGACCCTATAGGTTATTAGTTCTAATACCAATTCACAACTCGTTGTGTAGTAAGAAATACTTCATAAATAGAGCAGATGAAGAAAGTTTACAATAAGCGAGTGAGGGAAGATCAAGATGAATTTGCTTGTGATCACGAAACAGGAAACATTATAATAAATCGATAAGTATGAGGTAAGAACGAGAGAGAGAGAGAGAGACACGAGACGATGAGTGAAGAGAGGAGGAGAGAGAGAGGATAGAGAGGAGAGAGGAGACGGACCGAGAGAGACGAGAGCAGAAGACGACGAGAGAGAAATTATAAATCTTATTAACAAGCGGTGACCCCACCGGTGTCAATATAGGAGAAAAAGAACGCCCCCATAAGACTTAATCTATTCTTCATTACTCAGTCGTAAAAAGGCTATACTACTAGGCTGATCACTAATAGGGACAATGATATGAAGCAATAGGAATAATAGGAACTCATCCAATAATAAGTATAGTATAGAGCGTAGCAGAGGACAATACGGGCTATAGCCACTACTATATGACCTCTCAAATGACCCTCTCAAGCTAGTTAAGTAGCGTGAAGTAATAGGCTAGTAATTAGTAGTAGTTAAACGTAGCACCTAACACTCAAATATAGTACCCTCCAGAGAGTCTCACCTTAGACAAGTAGGCATCAGCGAGAGGGGAGGATACACGAGAGTGGCGAAGAGGTGAGGATGACGGTAAAGAAAGAAGTGTGTAAATGTACCGTAGAAGTTCCAGAGTAAATGATAGATAGGAAGGTGATACAAAGGAGCTAGATCAATAGGAGGATCGTGGAGCAGAGTGTAGATGCATAAACGACGAGCGTTAGGGTAGTAGCAGTAGTTATAACCTAGTACACTATAGGTGACCCATAGCTATCGAATGAGTGAGAATTAAATAGTATATGTGAGATAGTTATGTTAAATTACAGAGAGGGCTTACTCGATGACCATGATTATAGTCACGCCTGTGTGACGCTCAGAAGAATCGTACAAGACCCGTGGACTCGTAGAGCTCCAAGAGGTAAAGGGCTAAGGTACAGTGGGAACAACTCAAGAGAGGAGGGAATTGGAATAGACGGGAAGCGCCAGGGAGGATTTGAGGAAAGAACCAATACCATTATAAACCTGTGCATGGAGAGACCTGAAGATGCTAAGAACACCACCAGGGAGACTAACTAGAATATGTCCACTATTCAGTTATGGCGGGTACTTTACAGGAACTGAACCTCACGAGGTCAAAGTTCAATAAAAAGTGATTGATCAAATACTAAAGGCGAAAAGAAATGATGGGCAGTTTCTCGGTATCGTTCATCATGGCCACAGGTCGAAGTTAAATGTTTTCACATATATTTTAAGGTTGATAGCAACCTTTGCCTCGAACTCAACCTATTCAAGGTGTTCTAGCAATCGATGAACATGAGTTTAGACGTCCTAGATAGGTGGACTTTCTGTGCTAGAGGCAGAATAGAAGAAACCGTCATCTGTTAGGGCATGTTTTCCAATTTAATAAAGGTTCTGTAGTATTTATGTTGGATATGTTTTAGGGAGATGTGGGTATTAAAATTTTGTGATATTAATAATATTTAAAGGTGGACCATTCAGTAAAAATGCAATTAAATAAAGTTACAGAAAATCTCTGCAGACAAACTGTAAAGTAGTGTGAGATAGTGCCTCGATGGTTGGTTCATGACTCGGCGCCGCGATAATTAACAGTGGACTCGGAGTATCGAGGGCATCGCAACTGGCAGAGAGGAGTCCCCGAGAGCGTACTTATAAAACAGTAGTTCATCGAACCAGTCAACATGGATGGGAAAGAATGAGATCATAGCACTTGTGTGTTTGAGTATTTATGTATGTGAATATAAAAATAACTATAGAAAATGATGTTCCATCTCACTTACCTATGATACTATATACTAGTATATATTCTACATCATATTAGAGAAGTAATACTACTCATAACGTGGGCTCTCCTAAATGCTTAAAATATATAAGGAGCTATATGTATAAATATATAGTAGTATAGTTAGTAGCAATAAAGTCATTTATCCTCCATCACACTCATTTATCCTCCCAAGGTACCTCTATAATAATAATATCCTATGTAAACTATAAGTGTAAGTAGTGATCAGTGAGTATATTAACTGATAGGATATTAGATATGAGATAAAATAGTAGTAGGTAGTAGATAAAAAAGATCATAGGTGTCGCAGGGTTAAGGGGTCAAGTTTGTGGGATGCTATTCTCCCAGATATTAAAGAATACAAAGTTATAGTAGTATGAGTTAGTATATCGGTTGAAGTGCAGATAATAGCATATGCTATGTAGTATGTGATAGGAGGTATATATAGAGTAGACTAATGAAATATATATATATGAGTTATATATGGTATTATACCTTAATCAACGCAGTTACTAGATTACTCTAGTGTATAGTGAATAATTTAATCCATAGTCAAGTACGCTATCCTACCGTAGCTAATATAGGGGAGGTACCGATACTACACGCCTCTCGGTAGTTGATATGAGTATCTACTGATGATGTAATACTTGTATTACCGTAGACATAAATCTATGACTATGTATTGTAAATATAATGAATATATATAGGATACGTACGACCAGATGAAGTGTTATAGTATATTATAAAGTAATATTATCCCCGTAAATACAGGTTCGTATATATTATATAGGTGAGTGTGTATGTTTAAAGACAAAAGAGATGATATAAGTATAGGAAGATATAGAATTGTTAGATAATAGGTCATTGAGTTAAAGATATTACGATTAAAAAGAAGATTTCAATAGTATTGTTGAAGTACGTGGATATAGATAAATTAATGTATGTAGTGTTTAATATGTAGGTTATAGTGACGCTCAGCTTTACACTCTAAGAAGTGGATGGAATGTACATAATATAATAGTTGTAGTGATATAATATGATTATGATGTAGTACGAAGAATAAGTTTAATCTGATCCAGCCTGGTGAGAGCTCAATCCTCAGGATTAGAGATAAGAGAGGATGAGCATATAGATAGTACCTGTAGTTTAACAGATCGATAAATACACGGATATAAGCCTACTGGAGATTTTGTTTTTATATCACACTAGCGTACGCTGCCTTAGGAAATTGCAGTTGTCCTCGGACTCTAGAAAATCATGCAACTTTAATTTCATTCCGAAATCGGGCAAAATAAATTCCTAAATAAACTCTTTCCTCCGTAGAAAATTAAATATATTTCTGGTTTCTCTCTCTCTCTCTCTCTCCTCTCCTCTCTCTCTCTCTCTCTCTATTCTCACTCCTCATCCTACTACTGACTCAATCTCTCCCTCTTCTCGTTTCCTCTCCTACTCCGTGCCTCTCTGTATTTCACGTAAAGCAAATCACCTTAAATGATCACAAACTTTCTATACGGTATCCTAGTACTTGAGCTATATACTTTATGTACATTGATGTTTAAGTTATAGTTATTTTTTATTGCAAAGTATTATATGTGTTGTTGCTGATATCAATTTTAAAGAGAGGATGTTTATATGTTCGTGTTGTGCAATGTAGTTGCTCGTAGTGATGGTACTGGTGTGTTGTGTGTTCCGTGTGGTAGTGTGTTGTCTGTGTCGTGTGCCAAATGTGGTGTTGTGTGTAGTGCTATCTCTTTAATTATTGTTAACAGTATTAGGTTTTATGTTTTGCTTTGATGTCGAAGGCTTATGATATTTCTGTTTCTTGATATTTGTAGGTCCATTAATAGTTAGAATTGTGCATAAGATATGATCTAGGTTCTGAATAGTTTCTGATATATATAGATTATATTGATATATTTCCACGTTGGCAATTGCGGTAAATAACATTTTACAGTAGTTTACGCCTTATCAGAGTTTTGAAATTGTTTTAGTATTGGGTCTAGGGGATATCTATTTGTGGATATATATGATGACATCTAAGTTTGAACTTTATTGAGAAATTTACTGATGGCTTGGATTAATTTTTATGTTTATAGCCGTTGCAATGTTAGGATGGTATTTCTGGAGCATAAATGTTAATCCGATCAAAAAAGTTATCAAAAGATAACAAAAAAGTGACATAATAAAAAATCATTATACATCAATTACACAATAATTTATAGTGACTCTAAATTAAATTCTTATTTATAAAGTTATTAAATCTATATAATTTATAAATTTTGAAATATAAATTCATGAACTTGTGATTTGTTGCATATATACTATTAAACATAATTAAATATAGCTCTTATAATATAATAATATATAATATATATGGTATATAAAGAAATTAATATTTAAATATATATATATATAAATTATGTGATATAATAATATCTTTATATTATATATGGGAATAATATTTTAGTCGTTTCAAATCACTTTGAAGCGTATGTCTGTGTCACCAATACCAATACGGTACTCCTTCGAACGGTTCACTGCCTAAGTCACACGCTTGACTAAAGGCTTTCTCGGTTTCGGTTTCGTATCATGACCGTACCTTGAAAGAATCATATATTGGTACATATTTCTATATATTATAATATTTATGTATATTTTTATTAATTATATAATATACTATATTAAAATAGTTAAATATTATAATAAAAGCACTAATATCACTAATACCCTCTGATAATCAATATCATATATATTTAATAAGGTGTTAATATATATATAAATCTGTGTCTAC
>JABUQX010076569.1:0-12500 GCA_015478945.1 Trachelipus rathkii | reverse complement strand
TTTATTCATTTTCTATGTTATAATTTATTATAAACCTATAATATAATGAATATAAGAGTAGTGACTACATATATATATATATATATATATATATTGAAGAAGATTATACTATGCACATATACAATTGATATAGTATCCATGTATATATTAAAAATATAAGAGTATATGTATATTATTCAATAGAATATATTCTTTGGTATACTTGAATATAAAATGTGTTATTTACCGAGTTTTATCTATAAATGTAACGTTATCCACATTTAACTGGCAGGATCCTTGAGCTAATTTGCTTACACGCGGGTTCTCTTATTCAGGGGTGTGAAAAGATTAGATTACACAGTAATATATCACATTATGACTTTTTACATCAAGATTTTGCAACCCAAAAGGATAAAGTTATATACGCGTCAGAAAATAAGCACTTCATCCGATTGTGTTGCTTGATCTGTCCAAGAGGGACCCGAGATTTAGGTTTTTTCGCCTAATCCCTTCCCATGATTATTTTCCTATGTTTAGCTTTGGAATCATTTACAATCTGCATAGAAGTTGTCTCTTTAGCAATTTTAGAAAAACGTTTGTCTTATTTTGTGAATCAAAACAAAGTACTTCAATTCGATACTTAAAAACTTTACTTGCACTTTATCGGTCAACAGATTTGGTATATTATTTAAAATTCTTATTGTACGTATTATATTATAGGGTTAATAATCATCCGTTAATGTATATGTAAGTTCTATTACTTATAATAAAATATTATATATATATATTAAATATATCATAAATAATATTAAATAAATATTAATATACTATATTGTTATATAATAATAATATAATATATATATAATTATTGATTAATAATATATTAATAATATTAATAACTTAATATATATATTTATAATTCTAAAATTAATAATATATAATATATATATACGGTAGAAATATTTTAAAGTAATTGAAAATTATAATTAATAAATATTACATAATAATAATAATATCATATAAATAATATTATATAATATATATCATATATATTATAGAAACTAATATTAAAAATTATTTATAATAAATTATAAACTATTGTTAATAACTATTAATTATTAATAATATAATAATATATATATATATATTATAAAAATAATAATATATATAAATATTAAGATATATATATATATATTTTATATTATATATAAATTAATATAATATATAATTTATATAATATAATACTATATATCTATATATAATATTATGATATAAAAATATATATATATATATATATATATATATATATACTGCACTAAACGCAGTTGATCTTACCAAAAAGAAATAAAATAATAAAGACAAATGAAAGTAAAGGAAGTATCTATGCCAGGATTTGAACCGATGCATGTTGCGAACGAGAACGAATATTCCATTGTCTTAATCATTTGATCACTCCACGAAGCCAAAAACTTTGCTTCAAACCGAACTTTTCAGCCAGATTAGTCCCATTGAAACTTTTATACCGTTTTCATCGTGTCTCTACCTCCTCTTGCAGTTTATATAAATATACTACGCTTACAGCAGTTGATCTTATAAACAAATAAACGCATTACGGGAAAGTAAAAAAAAGTGTCTCTTCCGGGAATGGAAAATCAACTTCGGTTAATGCAGTATATTTATGTAAATTGCAAGACAAGGGAAAAACACGGTCAAAATGTGTTGACAGTCTCAATGGGGCTCATCCGGATTAAAAGCTCGGTTTAGAACGAAGTTTTCTGGCTTCGTGAAAAGGCCGAATGGTTAAAACGATGAGTTATTCGTTGTCGTTCTCAACATGTGTCGGTCCGAATCTCAACGGAGACACTTTCTTTACTTTCTCCTAGTATATATATATATATAATATATACATATATTCATATAATATATATATATAAAATAATATATATATATATATATATATATATATATGTGTGTGTGTGTGTGTGTGTGCGCTCGTGCTGCAGCGATAAAATGTGTCTGACCGAAGATCTCATGAGTTGAGTGTTGTGATTATTTGTTTATTTTGCTAATTTATTTTATCCCTAATAAGTGTTCGTGTTGATTAAGTGCTTTACTGTTTAAAGTATTTTTAACAATTATGATGTCAATGTGTGATGAAACCAATGTAACTATAAATATAAGAAATTCGTTACAATTTTTAATTCTTTTTTAAACTTTTTAGCTTATGTTAGCTAATGGTAGATAGTTTTAAAGATAGTTTAGGCCCTTTTTTCTAGTCATTCAACATTTAAACAAATATATAGTTTAGTTAGAACTAGGTTACTTTGCTTCTTAATTCTTTGTTTTAAACATAATAGATTAAATTTGGGGAAAAAAATCTTGGATTTAAGCGTAACGTTTGTTCGAATTTGTAATTATTATTTTAATTTATTATTTCGTGTGTGTGAGTTGGTGTCATTAGGTGATGTTTTCGTGAATGTCGAGGTCACGTGGGAGGGTCCAAGAGTGGAGAGGTTTTCGTAGTGATGGGTTTTTATGGACTTTATTAATGTCCGTGGCTTTCGTGATAATTTCGAATCTGTTGAACAGTATCTTTCCAGCTGTCATCCTTATATTCTAATTCTGTCTGAGACCCAGCTGGTCAGGGATTACTTTTCTAGTAACCTAAATATCTAAAACTATAACTTATTTTGTAATTTTCATCTTATGGTGTAGTCTGCGCCTACATTAACATAAACACTTTTATAACACGTCTCAAAAATCTTGAATCTCCTTATTTCGATATTCAATGACTTAAAATCTCTCTTCCTTATATTATACTATTATCTTGTATTTCTTTTACTGCTCCCCTAATGGAACATATTTTCTGGTTCTTTATAAATATCTAACAATCTCTGGTAGGACTGTTACATCTTCTTATTCAAATGCTGTTGTATATAGGAGATTTCAACGTACACCACACCGAGTGGTTAGGCTCTCACAATGATGCAGGTAGGAAGGAGTCTGAATCATTGAGTATTCTTAACGATCTAGAAGAGTTGATTAGGAAACCTATACATATTCCTGATCATAATAATCAATAACTTAACACGCTTGATTTATGCATCACCACTACTCCTCGCTATAATAGCATTATTTTCCCTCCTATAGGTAACTCTGACCACAATCTTGCAGCTCTTAAAAATAAAACCTCTCTCTCTCCTATAGCTCAACCCTGACCTAAACAAATTATATGGAAATTTAATAGGGCTCATTGGGGACATTGGGTAGCTTCTTTGCTACCTACCATTTTAATGAATCTTCTTTTAGCTTGGAGGACACGTCGGTGTCTTCTGAAAAGGTGGAAGACTTGATCAAAGAAGGGATGAAGAAATTCATTTCGTTTTCAACTAAATCATTTTCTTCCCAAAATCCATGGTTCGATGGTGCCTGTTCTCGTGACATTCAGGAGGGAGACAATGCGTATCGGGAGTAGAAACACTCTTTTTCTCTTTTCACCCTTACTCATTTTCATTATGCCCGAAATCTTTGCAGGGATAATACTCGACAGGCTAGGTGTAATTTCATTGAAAAGAGGTGCGCTGACCTTCTTGTTTCTCCTGCTCATAAATATTTTTGACCATTTACAAAAAACATCTCTAATAACGTCATTTAATCTGCCTTTAAAACACTTATTCGTTCTGACGATTCTTCGGCTAACACCCTTATGAAAAGGCTAATTAATCTGTTTGTTATCCATTTTTCACCTAATTCCTCCCTGGACGATTCACACGCCCGTCTTCCCATTCCATCTCCTCTCTGGTGTTCCATGTATAAACCTGCCATTACTCTTGATCAGGTGCACGGGTTCCTGAGTTCTATGAGCGTCAGGAAGGCTACTGACCCGGATAGCACTCTCTATGATTTAATACTAATACTTTTCATCAGTGCTGGAAACGTGCATGTGTTAAGCTGATCCACAAAAAGGCTAGTCGTTTTGATCCTTCTAACTATTGCCATATAGCACTCACTTGTATTATGTCTAAAACCTTTGAAACTCTCCTTAACTCTCATTTCATGGATAATCTGGAATCTCATTCCTTTCTTTCAGATCATCAGTATGAATTTCGACACTCTAGGTCCTACCTCACCGATGTAAAGTCTCCTGTCCTTAGGGACTATGGGGAGTCTTGTGTGGTGACGTTTAAAATATAATGAAATATAATGACATAAAATGATTGGGCTTTGGAACGGGTATAGCACGTGTCATAACTCTTTAAGCTCCCTTCCTTTGGGTTAACTCCTTATCTTTGGCTACTCTTGTCCAGTATTTGTGAAGATCGTTCCATATTGGCTATTTTTGAGGGAGCAATTTTCTTTCTCCTTTCTGTTAAATGTGGTGTCCCTCAAGGTTCAGTTCTATCTCAAACATTATTCCTATATATATTTATATATATATATATATATATATATATATATATATGTATAATGTATATGTATAGTAATAATGAGAATTGTAAACTTAAAATAATAATACAAATTTATAGGTAACATGTCTTATAATACATGTTGAGCATTTTAATATTTGGCATGTAATATCTAATAATATATAATAATATAATAATATATTAATAATAATATACCTATCGAACAATATAATAATGGTAATAATATGTATATGTATGTAATATATATATAATAATAATTATAATAATAATAATAATAATAATAATCATAATAATAATTTATAATCATAATATAATAATATATAATTAGTATAATATAATAATAATAATAATAATATATATAATAATAATAATAATAATAATAATAATAATAATATATATAATAATAATAATAATAATAATATATATAATAATAATAATAATAATAATAATAATAATAATAATATACATAATATATATATATATATATATATATATATATATATATATATATATATATATATATATATATATATATATATAGTGTCAGATGAAATGCGCCGTCAAGTGGCTGAGACGAGTGTTTGGCAACGAATCCAATCGACTCTTAAAACCAAAAAGGACAAGCCCCAGAGCACCAAGCATTTCGCCATCCCTCACCTTCTGCGGGAGGTGCAATCATTAAGGTCGTCACCCAGCATTTACGTAAGGGTCCCAAAAAATCTCTCTATATACTCCACCTTTTTGTACTTGGGGTTCGTATGACCGGTGTGAGCACTCCAACTCCTCCTTTTAGCTGAAGACATAGAATCTAATCCTGAACCCAAAGCAGAATATATATGTCCTAAATGTAATAGAACTTTAACCCGAGGTCAAGTCTCAGTATATTACAACACCTGCAAACTCTGGTTTCATTTAAAATCCACTATTCTCCAAACCCCCAATCAATATACTCATTTGTGGTCCTGTCAATCATGCGGAGACCCACACACGGAAATCCAAATCCCCCCGCCTACATAATTCCATCAACATACTTCAATTAAATTTAAATATCAAAGATAAAAATAAAAAACTTCTCCACACCTTAATTAAATGCAACATACTCATCGCACTAATACAACAGATACTCGACTCTCTAAATTTTCTAATTACACAATCAAAAGACAAGATAAAGTCCCACGAGAGCACGGCCTATTCACCCTAGTACTGTATATTAAAACATCCAGACTTATCACACCTAACTTAAAATAATAATCTGATATTGGTCGGAAAGCTCAATGCCCACCACCCCGCATGACAAAACACATATACACCTTCACCAAGAGGTAAGAGGTAATATTCTTTTAGACAAAGTACACACACTTAGCATCCTCAACAACAGAAACCAACCCACTCGAAAACCATTCCGACATAATCAGAACCCCACATCTCCAGATATTTCCTTCTACTCCCTCCAAATCCAAGTTATCGCAACATGGGAAACCTTTCACGCCCTATCCTCCGATCGCAACATGGGAAACCTTTCACGCCCTATCCTCCGATCGCAATCCAATATTACTCACCATCCAACATAAACATCAAATACAAACATCCTATAAAAGAACTTACATTAATTACAAGAAAGCAAACTGGCAAGTGTTCACCGATTCCATTGAACTCGAATTACAATCCTTCCAAACAACTAACTTCACATCTCTTGAGAAAGCCATACAGAATATCAACAATACTATATTAAATGCAGCCAAAAGGTACATCCAAATCCCAACTTTTCACTGGCAATAGATACCCTGATAAAACAGAAAAATTCTCTCAGACGAAATAGACAACCAAATCGTCCAAATGAGCCAAATTATTGACCTCAACAACAGAATAAACTATTTAATAAACTCGAGCCAGAACAAAAATTGGCAACAGTTCACCCAAACTCTAAACTATAAAACTAGCTCAACAAAATACACCGAACAATACAAAAAATCTACACTTCACATACACAACCCCCACCAACTCACGAAGCCATCTGTAAACAAAATAATAGAACCCTTAGCCCTAAAAATCAGTGCAATTTTATAATGTTACATTACTCTAAAATTAGTCACAAACCCACAACACCCACCAATAGACTAACAACTAAAATGCTTAAAAAATTAAAGATTAACCAAGAAATCCCCTCCACATTCACTCCGCTTGAGGTACTCAACGTTATCTTAAACCTCAAACACTCACAAGCAGAAGGTCCAGACAAAATCTCCAATATCCACCTCAAACACCTCGGAACAAAATCTGCAGCAGTACTAATACAAATATTTAACACAGCTTTGCAAACTTACACTATCCAACCTTTCTGGAAACACGCACACATTGTCCCCATACTAAAATCTAACAAATCACCCAATAACTCAGCCTCATATGGACCCATCTCATTACTATCTACAATATCTAAAGTTTTCGAAAGATTAATCTCGAACAGAATCTCCCCTCTTATTCCCTTTCAAATACACAACACGATTGTGAAAAACACTCCACCACCACACTCCTAATCGATCTGACACAAAACATCCTCACCGGTTTTCACCAAAACCTGCCATCCTCCCTCACTCTCCTTATTCTCCTAGTAGCAATAGATGTAAATAAGACATTTGATACAGTCTCACGTCACCTGTCAATAGACGAAGTACTAAACACTGGAATAAGCATCAATGACAAGAAAATAATACAAAATTTTTTGTCTGATTTTTTTGTCTGATTAGTAGTGGAGGTGATTTTACAGAGGGAATAAAGCTTCGAGTAAAGTAGAAAATTTTCACATATAAACTGAAACATTTCCAATTTCAGATTAAATTAAAATTTAATTAAAGATTTAACCTTATCATCATAGCTAGTATTGTCCTGTATTATATAGGATACTTTAATTTGAAAAGTAAAATCGCAAGAGGTATATTTCCTGAAAATTCTTCTTCCCCTTTAGGCCTCTACTTCTTCTTTTGAATGATCATCTGACCTCCTTCCCTCCACTGAGTCAGACAAAATGTCCCCATCATCCAAGGGCACCTGAAAAACAGACACATTTTCCTAAAATGTTATTTGATGAAAAAAGAAAACTGCTCAAAATTTCTAGAAGTAAAAAAAAAATATCGTTGATTCGATACTAAGGATAAAATATCGATATATCGATATATCGGCTGGAAAAATATAATCAATATTTTTTCGATATTATCGACAAAAATATCAATATCGATATATATTGGTCCTCTTTCGGCATCCTTACTCATAGTCCCTCCATAAATACAGCAAGACATGAAATACAGCATTATACAAATTCTCCTCTCAAACAGCAGACTGTCACTTAATAATCAACCCACCCTCCTCGGCCAGACTTTCGATACACACATGTCATTCAACCCCCACATAAACAACATCTCCTCCAAAGCCACACATAAACTGAATGTGACGAAAGAGCTAACTGGAACAAATTTTGTCCAACAAAAAGAATCATTTACAGTAATTTTTAGACATCTTCGTCTTCTCTTAAACTATGTATCTCCCTATTGGGCTCCCACAATATCAAAGACCAATATCCAAAAACTAGAAATCGTACCAAATAGAGCTTTAAGAGTAATAGCAGGCTTTCTCCCTTCTACTCCCATGCATCACTTAGAAACAAAAATCCTTCCTGTAAAGGCCATTTCGACATGATAGATTGCCAATTTTACAGCAAAACAATCAAATAACCACCAACTGTACCAAACATTATAGCAGCTCACGGTACCAAGAAATAAAAAAGTTACACCAGCTATGTACTATTCTAGCATATACAATAAGCTTCCTCCTACACCCCCCAAACACATCCAAATTAAATTAATACAATCTCTTAATATCCAATCAATACAGTACTTCAAGCGCGCCCATCTGAAATATCTCCCACAGAACTATGCTTAGATCGTCGTCAAACCAGAGTGATGCTGCCCCGTCTTCTCTCTGGGGCTGGGCCCACCCTTCTCTTCAGGAATATAAACATAGCTATCATAACGCTCCTTCCCCTTATTGTCACAGATACTTCTCCCAGACAAACGATCGGGCAGAACACCTCTTACTAAACTGCTTGAACCTGACGAACATCAGACGTAACTTTGAAACACTTGCCTTGACGGATTTGTGGGCCCGACCTACTGTGGTGGCACAATACCTCGACATCTCTCGTTTCTCATAGTAGAGGAGCGGGGGCCACAAAGTATAAATATATATATATATATATATATATATATATATATATATATAATATATATATATATATATATATATATATATATTATATATATATATATTTATATATATATATATATATATATATAGTATATATATATATATATAATATATATATATATATATATATATATATATATATATATCCCAGAATAAAAATTAAATTTTTTAAATCGAAATTGAGGTTAATGCTTGCTTGTGGCTGGGGTCTGTTGTTTGGAGTATGGACCGATGTTGCACAAAAAGGTCCGTTGATGGTAGTTGTTGCTTGTAACTACCGCGGCAGGTGCGAAGAGGTGTGTAACTGAGCAACCGAAGAGGTCTCCACATCCACGGGAGACTGAAGAGCCAGGGTCACCACTGTAAACTTCCAAGATGTAAGTCCACCATATGCTTCGGAAGGTTGAAGAAAAGTTCCAATGACAAACATCAACATTTAATGAGGTTGCTCAGTTATGGTTACGTACACACCTTTCAAGATAGGATCCTTGTCATAGCAGGATCTAATCTTGAGTAAAACTTGAACCATAGGCTAGAAATAAAGAGAGAAATACATGTTAGCCTGGGAGACAATATAACTGCAATGTGATACATCCTGATGAGAAAATACTAGTAAATTCTCCCCAGGATATATCCAATTGCACTATATTGTACACACGTATATAGTACCGTACTCTGGCTGATAAATATTATATATATATATATATATATACTCTATAAATATATAATAATTTATATATATATATATTATATATATATATATATATATATATATATATATATATATATATAATATACACCACACAAAGTGGCACCGTTTAATGGAAAGTTAAGCGTTCGTTAATTCTTAAGTCGTAACAAAAAAAATAACGGCTAATCAATTAAAGCGTTTATCGGTATAAGAATGTAGCGGAAGTTAACGTTTAATCGTTAACGTTAACCGCTTCAATTTTTCTGTGTATTTTTATTTTACAATTATCACTACCACTCATAGGCAGAGACTTAATCAAGGAGGGGATGTTGCCACGCCCAAATTTCAATTCCGCTAGCGCAAATTCGAGATAAAAAAGGTCTACGCACCTTCTTTAAGGTGAGGGAACATTAATTTTTCAAAAGGAAACACAGAAGATGGAAGAGCGTTCCACAGAAAACAGTGTGTTGGAAGGAAAAAAGGGAAACCACCGCCAGCAAAACTAGCCTGGAGTTACCAAATTTACACAAAATAAGATACAGCAACCCCTTGTGGCTAACTAGGGGCGTCGTAAAGGGTGGTACGCGGCTGGTAAGTTCCCTCGAACCACCTGGCCGCTGCAATAACCCAAACAATCAAGACAAAGCACCTAGTTCACGTTTGAAAAAAAGACAAAATGTCAGAGTGTAAAATTTAAAAGTACAGGAAAGTTTATAAGCCTTTTGGCTTTTGACTCAAACCTGCAAAAGCCGGGTGAAACCAGAGAGCCCCCCAGATATTGAGAACCAGATATGCTATACAAGGGCCGGATGAGACCGCTTGTTATAGCTGGAGAGTAACTGAGAAGAGGAAAAAAAAAAAAAGTCTCGCAAGTCTAAACAGAAAACTCCCAGTTTCTTTTGAGCACGCCTTAGCAACCTTTGAGTGAGGTTTCCAAGGACAATTTTTTTATTTAAGGCAAGAAAATAACAAACCTGAGAACGTCAAAAGAATAGGAAATTAGGAAAGGTATTTTAGAGAGGGAGATTTGTAGAAGTTGGGTTTTTAAAAGAATTGAATTTCACAAGTTTGAGACGACCCCCCCGCAAAATTCTATCTAGCAGCGAGAATGGAATCGGAAGATTAAGACGAGAGGCATTCTAGAAGTAAAAAAAGATGGAGCAGAATTGGAAAATGAGATGAGGAATGAAGGGTAATCATCGGCATGTGAGTGGATAGAGTTTGATGTGCAGGTGAGAAGATCATTAAGGAAAAGTAGGAATAAAGTAGGGGAGATGAGACGAAACCCTGAGGAACCCACTATTGACAGAGAAAAGAAGAAGGAAGTCGCTACATCAACCATAGCCGATGTTTAGCGACTTGAAAGAAAGCTAAGACATAAGATAAGCAAAGAGGAAGAGGAAAGGGAGGGGGAGCTTGGAGAGCAATGATCTGCGTGCCATACCCGGTAAATGCTTTGGATTGTCCAAGCTGCCCTATGCAAGTCTTGCCAGATTCTAAAGCGGAAAACCATAAATCGGTTAAATAGGAAAGTATACGCCAGTAGACTTTGAACACCAAAAACCGTACTAGCGATCGGAAAGAGAGAATGAGATTCCAGATGTCTAAGAAGTGAAGGTTGAGAAGGGTTTCAAAGATCTTAGATAGAATACAAGGTAGAGAGGTATAGGGCGATAGTTAGAAGGATCAGAGCGCTTTCTTTTTTTCGGAATAGTTGGACATAAGCGTGCCCTTCCAACACTGATGGAAAGTGCTAGTATTAAGACTAGAAATATAGTTGAACGAGGGTGGTGTCAAGCACGTAAGCACATTCCCTCAAAACTCGGGGTTTTTTTCACAACCCTGTGTTAAACATTACTAAAATGGATAATAACCGAGTTAAATATAAACACATTTTGAGCCCTTGAGAGGAGGCGTTTAGGAAATTTTGAGAAAAAAAAAAGTTTTATCTGCTTATCGAAATATTTTAATTACAATTTTAAAATTGAAAGAAAATATTTTATAAGAACTGCGTAAATTAATTAACGGTTAACGAATGTAGGGGAAATTTTAACTCGTTAATAGTCGTTACTTCTTTTCGAAATTAACGAAAGTTAAAAGTAACGAAAAAATTAACGAGTTAATAACGGATTTGCCTTAACGCGTTAATGCCCACCTTTGTATAAGCAAATATATATAAATATATATATATATATATATATATATAATATATATATATATAATATATATATATATATATATATATATATATATATATATATATATATATATAGTATATATATATAAATATATATATATAAAATATATAAATATATTTAATATACATATATAAAAAAATTTATATATATATATAGCATATATATATAATAATATATATAATATATAATATATATAATATAATATATAATATATATATATATAGAAAAATATCATTTATATATAGTATCCGGTTATGGATACGTAGTAGAGCAATGGTATTGGATGTCAGTGGGAAAATTTTGAATAAAATTCCCACGGTAAAAGGGGTCGCACTACCCCTTCCACCGACGAAAAAAAAACGCAGTTTTTTTCGAAACAATAAAAAAAAAAAAAAATAAATAAATAAATAAATAAATTAAAAAATAAATAATAATAATAAATAATAAATAAAATAAATAAATAAATAAATAAAAAATAAATAAAAAATAAATAAATATAAATATATATTATAACCGTATATGGCCCCGCAACCGAACAGCACCACCCCGCTAAGCACCGCACCGCACTCTCACTAGACTGGATAAAGTTTTGCTACAATTAATATCTCTTCAAATTTGGAATACGAAGAATCGATTCCCGTAGGGGGGATTCGATTCTGAGTCGAAAAACGAATATCCTGCAAGGATATGTTTATTACGCACGTCCGACTCCGGTCCTCGGCTCCGGCTCCGCGCTCAGTCCCGCCAGTCACCTGAGCTCCGATATATATCTACTAGGGTTAGAGTATCGATCTGGGTTAAAATCTGGAGAGGTTAGATGGTGACCCGCGTACCTCATCGTAGACGAGGTTGACGTCCCCCAGGGTCCCCGAAAGGCGACCCACCCCCCCTTAAATAATCCGACAGTCAGTGTTCGATCAAGGATGAAATTTGGTGAGGGATTCAGAG
>JABUQX010076567.1:72500-74020 GCA_015478945.1 Trachelipus rathkii | reverse complement strand
ACGTCTGAGTGTTGGGAAATGAGGCTAATGTCGTCTGCATACGTGATTAGTTTGGTGGAGTGGTGGATTGGGGTGGGTAGGTCTGCAGTGAAAAAGTTGAATAAAAATGGAGAGAGAATGGCTCCCTGTGGGACGCCGTTTTGTAATTTGATTGAGTGGGAAAGGTTGTTTTTATATAATACTTTTGCAAAACGGTTGGTGATGAAATTGGAAAGCCATTTTTTGTCATTTTTTTCTAAAGGAGAATGGAGGATTTTTTGAATTAGGAGGTGTGTGGGGACGGTGTCAAAAGCTTTGTCTATGTCTATTGCTGTGAGTATTGATCTATGGGAAGGTGATTGGTTGAAGCCGTTAATGATGTGTTGTGTGAGGGAAGTGAGGGCTGTGGTTGTAGAGTGGTTGCTTTTAAATCCGTGTTGGAAGTCTGGGAGAGGAATAGATTGGGAATTTATTTATATTAATTTCTCTAGCAATTTACTGATGGAACAAAGCAGAGATTGGGCGATAGGAGGAAGGGGAGTTGGGGTCTTTTTTTTGGTTTGAGTTTAGGGATTATGTATGCTTGTTTCCAGATTGGGGGAATGTAGTTGAGTTGCCAAGATTTATTGAAGATGTCTGTAATTAGGAGGATTGCGTTATCTCCCAGGTGTTTTAAGTGCAGGTTGGATATGGAGTCTGGGCCTGATGCTGTTGAATTTTTGAGGGTTTTAATGGTTTCTTTTATCATGATTGTTGTGAATGGAGGTATGGGGTTGAGATCTAGTTTGAGTTTTCTAAGTTGTTTTTTTTGTTTTCCTGTTATCGGGGTGTGTTGGTTTGCGGGAGATCTTAGCGTAATGTTTAGCGAGACTGTCTGCTTGTTGTTTAGGGGAGGGGAGGGAGTTGTTAGGTAGAGATGGGGATTCGTGAGATGGTGGGGGGTTGTTTCGTGAATTGTTTAACTTTTTGATAACTTGCCAGGTTTTCTTATTGTCTTTGCGTGAGATGTTTTGTTGGAGGTATTCAGAGAATTTTTTTAGTAGTGTTGGTGGTTATGAGGTTAGTGATTTGGTTGTTTAGATTTGTTATTTGGTTAGAGATGTGGGGGGTATATGGATTGAGTTTTCGAAGGGAGTTTCTTTGTTTAATGAGTTGGCTGATGTTCGGGTTTAGTTTGGGATTGTATGATTTTCTGTGTCCCTTGGGTATGTGAAGGTTTGCAGATTTGATAATTGTTTTGTTTAAGTGAGTGATGGAGGTGAGAAGGGATGTTATGTCGTGGATTTGTGTTGGGTTAATGTGAGTTTCAATATAATTAGTATATTCGGGCCAGTTTGCTTTTTTGTAGTTAGTGTATGTTATGGTTTTTTTTGGGGGGGGTTGATGGGGGGAGTTTAGGGAAATAAGAATAGGAAGGTGGTCCGATTGTAGGTCAGTAATGGTGTCCCAAGTAAGTAAGTGGTGAAGAGAGGGGGAACAAAATGTGACGTCTGGGGAAGTTGGGGATTGGTTGGCTTGGGGAGGGATTCGGGTGGGGAGGT
>JABUQX010076567.1:60000-67500 GCA_015478945.1 Trachelipus rathkii | reverse complement strand
TCGATCCAAAAGAGAGATTTAGTCCTTAAGGTGCCCTTTCTCAAAATGTTTAAATGATAGGCGTTTACAAGCTGAAAGGTCTGCAGTAAGATCATAGCGTATAAATTACTATTCTTTGCGTATTCTTCAAGATTTAAACCTGTCCCGCTATCATTACATGATACAGTATTGGCTATTAAGTCGTAAAAAGGCCGAGTACAGAGAGATAGGTCTCCAGTTGTATAACATTTCATAATCACGTCCGTGAGGCAGTCATTCACATGTAAACTGATACCCCTAAGTCCGAAAGGTGTGTGAATTTATAGGGCGACTTTTTATAATTCCCGGAGTAGGCTTCATTCCACAATCCCTTTTATTACTTTCTGTGGTAAATTCCCGTTCACAATGTTAGGATATTGATACTCGATAATCCTTGAGTGAAATTAAATATTTTGGTTTTAAACGCTCTTAATAGGGTTTTTTGCGGTAGTATTCCAAAGCGGATTTTTCATTTTCAAATTAAGCCGGGGGTAATAATTTTAACTTTTCTAACCTAGAGATAAGCCTCCAACAGTTTGAAAACAGGTTCTGGACATACCGCTGTAGCAGTAGGCTTACTTTTTATTTTAAGAGCAAATTTAGGATTTGACCGTGATAAAATGATTCTAGTATCTACAGATGGTAGAATGAGTCTTTCTTGAGAGAAGATATCGCCATTTAATCGACCGTAAAATTCATAAGTATTATTTATGACTCTAGTTGCTTTATCTATATGTGCAGCTTCATCTTTGAAACTATAAAAACCACATGATTTGAGATGAGATTGTTTAGCATCGTCTGAATAATTTAACAAATGTTCTATATAGCTTCTATAAGGATAATTAGCCGCTGATGCACCTAGTGAAGTTCCGTTAAGATAGACTTCAACCTGGGTGAAACATGTATACAGGAAATTTGATTCTGTATATACTATATGGTCATCACCCGTAGGAAGATCTGTACCATCAGGTTTTGTCAATTTCGTTTTTACATATAAAAACACATTAGAGGGGTCTAGGTATTGATCAGAAGTGCCTGGAATATTGAACTCTAGAGGAACATCTGTATTGGTAATTGAATGCAAAGGATTAATACTGATAAAGTTGGACTCGCTAAACGCTAATCTGTGTGGGTTCATTGGAAGAGAATCCAATTCACTCTTACACGGCAATCAGCGAAACTAAAGATGAAGAAATGCATGCTTGCTGTGCGAGCTCTGGCCGTATAATGAACATTTTCATGAAAAACCTTACTTAATATACACAGCTCGTAATACAAGTTTCAGTTAGTAGTTTAAATGCAACATACATCAATACATTTTTTTCTTTAGAGGTTTTTTCCGCCTTAGTCTTTTTCTTTATGACAATCTTCTTGTTCCCTCGAAACCGCTGTCCTGATTTTACGTCTTATTACCTTAACAATCATCCAACCTTCCTCCTGAAACATCGGCTATTAGCGTCTTTTTAATGCTGTAGAGGATCTATTTCCTGCAGCAATATCTTGAATAGTATGCAAACCTGTTCTTATAGCTTTTTTACCTATATATTCCCCGCCTTTCCTGAGTAAAGGCCTTGCACTTCTCCATAGCTTGGCAAAAATCCACCAACGCCATACCCCCTCTGCATTTTTGTTCCCTTAAATACCCTTTCTTCGTCCATTATTACAGGAAGTACTCTTTCTTATACTATCTTTACACTGTGAGAGTATGTTAATGATGAAAAATATACTTGACTACACCTCTTTGATATATTCCATTATGCTGTACATTACTGCATTCTGTTTTTCTTTCTAATTATGACTTTGCAAACAAAATGCACCGTGTGGTAAACGGAAAATGATTCCTCTACATCTTTATATGCACGCGTACAGGGAGTCAAAATTTGATCTATTCAAAGGTAAATAATGAACATTAGGGAATGTTATAACTTTACTCTCTTTGGGAAAATATACTACTCTTAATAAAGGAGCTTTAGTATTACCTACATATTGATGTTCAATTATATTTGTATATACATAAGCCATTCCTGGATGATTGAGCATCTCGGATGGGGTACATGTATAATGCAGTACTCGATCTGCTTCATCTTTTTTGTTCATGTGGAGTCATGCGGTTATTCTCCACAGATAGTATAACCCTTTTCAACATAGTAGGGATATCATGAAGTATATAACTCAGCATCACGTCTACGAATATGTTTACGTTGCCATGGTGATCGTTCGAGAAAAACATGTTCCGGTCTCGTAGGTTTACATTTACTTTTGAACTTAAAGATATTATACTTTAATCTTTCAAGGTACGGCAAATTTCAGTTTGTATTCCAAGTCTTACACATAATAACTCATAAATCAAAGAGAACGTTTAAAATGACTAAAAAATAGCAGGCAACCGATTTAAAATAAGACCGTCGCAGAAAATTCTTCAATGAAGTATTCTTTTGTAAGCAAATGTGTCGTATTCATTCTTTTTGGCAAATTGTAGGTTTTTTCAGAAACGAGTATTCCGCTTGTAATAATAGTTTCAACACATTCTAACACTTCTGTACCAACCGTCATCCAGAATGATTGTGAGGCAAATTTTCTTGTCCGTATTTATATCATTTACATAATCCTATACTTCGTATGGCCTTCTTTCAAGTTTATAGGATTCATTAGCACAGTTGTAAAATCCGAGAGTTTATTATCAGGATGTAAATCCAAGGAGGCTGAAGAAGGCAGAGTTATATAAAAGTGATCTACACTCTCCATGATTATAATGACAACTGATTAATGATTCTTAACTTCACTTGCTTTTATATAAGTATTAAACTTGGCCGGATATCCCCTCCATTTCACAAGTAACTGCTTATTTTTTCCTTTTCCTCTCGTAGCTAATATTTTTTCAAAATTTTAATATTATGAGTTACAGGATTGAACCTTACTTTTTGTATTTCTGTTTTAAATCCGCCCTTTTTATTTTTTCACCATTTAATCTTCCAGAATAATATAGACTTTAAACTATCAACGACTGATGGTTTTTGGATATATGTGGACTTTTAAAACTTCCGATAGTCCATCCGGATTCATATAACTTTTCTAAACTTTCTCTGTTTCGAGTAAAACTCTTACATAATCGTTTTTCTTTTATTCCTGGAATTATCTTTTATTTTGTTTTCTTTTTCACCCATATGTGCCATACGTCCTCTAGTTTTTGACATCTCTAAAGGAGTTGACTTTATAGTTCTATGGTAAGACCTGTTATAAGAATAAGCCAGATCGTCCAGTATATCAATATATTTAAAAAGTTGAAGAATTTAGTAAAATATCTATGCATGCGTTCTTTAATGTACTGGCACCTTTCAACTATGGCCGCTTTGTTTACGGAAAATGTATTGTAATAGCTTATACCATACTCCCAGAGCATCTCCTGAAACTCTCGCCCTTTGAATTCCATTCCTGAATCTGTCCAAAATGATTTAGGTGTTCTCCGCTCGTCCTCTATAATTTCAAGTACAGCATCGGCAACTGTACTGATCTTTTATCTTTTATTGGTTTCAACCACAAGTATCTAGAGTATACGTCAAATTTGTAAAAAGTATATTTGAAAACTTATTAATAAGAGCTGTATTTATCATTTCCGAATATCTAACTGCCATATCTATCGACTGTGGAGATAATGGTTTTTCCGTGTGGAAATTTTTTCTTAAGCAGGTTTATGTAGAGTAATGCTCTTCACCCTCAAATATGCTTTTAAGTCTTTTTTTTCTCAAATATTAAGGATACCTTAAAGCAAACCTGGTGAAACCCCCAAAATTTGGCTCCCTCAGATTGAAGTAATACTTATCAACTACCTCCTTCGCCGCCATGTTGTCTACTGACACACGTGTAAGCATATATATATATATATTATATATATATATATATATATATATATATTATATATATATATATATATATATATATTTATATAATATATATTATATATTTATAATATATAATTATATTTGTCAAAAAATGTGATATTAGGTCACAAGGGAAAAAGAAAGAGAAAAAGATTTAAAATAACATTTATTTATACACAAACATTACAACTAAATATATATGATAATACATAATTACGATTTAATCCAACTAGACCTATTATAAGGTGTTTTTCTTAGTCGTGCTCTGGTAACACGTTTAAATTTATCTGACGCGTAAGAAGTGCCTGATGGACTTGAATCAGGTCTAGGTGTCATGGGGATATTATCTAAGTCTGCTAATCGGCTTGTATTTAAGATTAAAGTTCTGGGGAAATTAATAGTCTGCAGTTCTTCGTTTGGATATCATTCCATCCTTTACAGGTCTTTTTCAGTTACGTGAAGATCAAGTATCAAATCCACAAAATATTTGAATCCTTTTAACTATTTCATCATCATTACGATCTGTCTGCTTCATTTAAAAGAGCTTCACACCTTTAAAAATATTATATAAAGCTATTCCTGATTTACGCACTCTAATAGGTAAGCTCTTCTCTAGATATTTTTAAATTTATCTTCATTTTTCACTTCAAGTTTTACTTCATTAGGTATATCTACATCATCGGTTACCGGGATACGTAGGGATGGATGTAGGTGCAAGTCTTTAAGATCTATCAATTTTTGTATGGCATCCTGGTATAAGATGCGTTTCTCATGAATGTTAATGTCTGAATTTAATACCCTACACTTCTTTCTCGTATTTGGTTATCTGTTCAACTTTAGGATCATATAAGCTAGGAGGTAGAGGCTGCTGGAAAGATAATGAGTCGTTCACAATATAAGGATTCTGTTGGTGCAACTGTTGCTGCTGATGTGAAAGAGGTTGTAATGTCAATGCATTGGGCTGTAATATCTGCGTGTATGGGGGTTGTGAATGATAACGTGATTGTGATTTTGCGGCAGTGTTGCGGGCAATTTAACTTGTACATATTGAGGGTTGTGGAATGAATGAATCTGAGGGAACTGAAATTCTGTACAGATGCTGTATTATTATACTTCATTTTCTCATACTCATTATATGGAAGTACAGCAACCTTCTTCATTATGGGGACAACCACTTAGTTATCAGGGGAGCTATAACGGAGAAAAGTAATGGCAGGAATACTCCTCCCCCTCTCTGTAGTAACTTCTTTTTATTTTTCAGATTTTTAATGTTGAGGGAGAGTTTTTTAATGATGCTTCTATAACGACGTAGCTTTACCTTCTGAGGCCTGTTTAAAGGAACATTTCCTTTTATAAGATTTAAACAGACTTCACATACACACTGGATGAATTTCTCATCCTCCCTAATTAGTTTACGTTTTTCAGATGGTTTCAACTTTTTAAATTTTTTTAAGAGGTAAATACATTGCAACTAGAGCACTCATTATTCAGGTATGTATACAGTTTCTATCTCATAGGGGAGAATGTGGGTACGGAGCAGCACTCTGTGCGTGTTTTTTGGGGTGAAGTTCACAATCAAATAACCGTGGGGGATTGAAGTAACCTCTTTATATACTTTTAAGAATTCTTTCCTTTGAAGGAGAAACATTTGAGTTGCCAATACACATTAATTTGACTCATGTCTCTTCTCTGTCCAGAACAACAGTAAATACTGTGTGTTTAAAGAAACACCTCATATGCCTGCTTTGATGAAAAATATTCTGCGTTATAAAAAACACTGTGATGTTTAAATGATGAGAATAAACTGTGAACGCTTTTGCTATTTCCAAATTCAATTTGTGCATTAAATCATCAAAAAAAAAAAAAAAAAAAAAAAAAAAAAAAAAAAAAAAAAAAAAAAAAAAAAAAAATTAATACAATAATTTTGTGGCTTGTATATTGTCCAGCGATCTAATATTGTATATGCCTTCATGAAATTAGAATCACATCTTTTTCTTTAAATTTTTCCTAAGTAAATAATGTGAATAACTGAGTACTTTTAACGGTGTTTATACACATATTCCTTTCCTTTAAAATAGTCTTAAAAATTCCGACGTTTTTAACCCATCCTGTCGGCCAGCTACAGACATGTAGCCGGACTTCGGAACGTAAATTTCTCCACATCCATACTCGTCAAGTAGATAATGAATAATGAATGTTTAATTAAAGCAGTAAAGCAGTAAATCAAAACCTTACTAACCCCTTGTTGTTAAACAACACCTCTATTGATTTACTGTTTTATTGTTTTTACATGGTTGTAAAGTATCTGTTTTTAATAAAATTTCGTACAATTTTATTAAAATAAAAAATGTTTATATAACAGAAACTTTGTGTGTTTTTTTCTTCTTACATTACAAATTAAAAATAAAAAAGTATTAAACAAAAATAAAAATAGAAATAATAAAATAAAAAGTAATAAAACAAAAATAAAAAATATAAAAGAAAACATAATGTTAATAAATATATAAGATAAAACAGTAAAGCAGAAAGTTAAAGCAGTAAAGCAGAAAGTTAAAGCAGTAAAGCAGAAAGTTAAAGCAGTAAAGCAGTAAAACAAAAGCGTACTAATCCCCTAGGTGTTAGGTAATAACACCTCTATTGTTTTACTGCTTTACTGCTTTACAGGTATGTAATGTATGTGAGTAAAAAGCAGTAAAGCAGAAAAGTAAACACAAAACCAGAAAGTTAAAAGTGTAAAGGCAGAAAGTTAAAGCAGTAAAGCAGAAATTTAAAGCAGTAAAGCAGCAAAGTAAAACCAGTAAAACATGAGTTAAAGCAGTAAAAGCAGTAAATTAAAAGCAGTAAAGCAGTAAAACAAAGGCACTACTAACCCCTAGGTGTTAGGTATAACACCTCTATTGTTTTCACTGCTTTACCTGCTTTAAGGTATGTAAAGTATTGTTTTTAATAAAATTTCGTACAATTGTAGTAAAAATGATTGACTCGTAATTTGAAATGAAAATCTTTGAATAGTTTACATTGATTCATATTTTTCGTTCACGCGGGAATTTTGCGTTTGCGGACGCACGCGGACGACGTTTACGCGAAATATGCGCCTGCGGGCGCAACGCGGCGGCGTTCGCGCGGGAATATTGCGCTGCGGGCGCACGCGGCGGCGGTTTCGCGGATGGGCTGACCTGCGGACGCGGACTCGGACTCGGAAACGTTTGCGATCACTGTCTCAACTGTGTAACTCTTTAGATATATATTTTATCGTGCTATAAGTGTTAGAAAAATACTAACTCGTAGTAGGAAGCATTCTAGCAGATTGTAATATACACCATTCGATTCCTCATACCTTATAACCTAGGGGTAGACACCCATATTAGGGCTATTCTAGGCTCAGGGAGGCTAGAAAAGGCTTGAAAAAAGTGGCACTCAGTTGGCACTATGTGGCACTCACTTGGCAGTCATTGGCACTCACTTGGCACTCATTGGCAATCACTTGGCACTCATTGGCACTCACTTGCACTCACCTCGGCACTGCACCTGGCACTCATAGAATAATCATAAAACACTAATAGAACATCACTAGATACTTATACGGTGATGGGACCCATCAAAG
>JABUQX010076567.1:12500-45000 GCA_015478945.1 Trachelipus rathkii | reverse complement strand
ATGTTCTAATAATACAAATATTAGTGAAAGTGTGTGCACAGAAAATTATGCCATTCCATCAACTTCTAATCATACCCTCAACTGATTGTAAATGACCCTGAGTGTTCTATTAATAACTAACCAAAATCAGTATTTTATCAATCAGTTTCATCTTTTTGCATTAAAGATGATGTTACAGATCTGAAATAGTATGGGCATTAAAGGTGGTGTATGATAAAAATGTCTTTAAACTCGTGTGTAGCAGATATAGGGAAACATTTAAATTATGAGCTTCCAGGTAGTGTAGTTTCAAATTTTAAAATGGGGCAGATGAAATGTAAATATGTGATTAACTATGGACCTGCCCTTTATATTTCTAGAAAGCAAAGCACGTAATACACCACTTTGGTGAAGCTCATTCTCACCTTGAATTAAAATTCTAAATATTTTTGATGGTGATTGTTCTTTCTAAGAGACCCTCCTGATTAGCTTTTTCTCTCTATAGTACCTGGGAATCAATGTTATGGAATTGTGGCAAATTATTAAATTAGGGACTGATATTTTCGCATGGAAATGCGACATTGGAAGGAGGGTTTTCATAAATTAAGCAATTTTGTATGGAGAATCTGAAAGAACATAGTCTGATTTCTCAAAGAACAGTGCACAATGCTATAAGATCTCATGAAAGTATTCATAAAGTTCATATTACTCAATAAATGTTGACAAATGTAAGAGCTGCCCATAGGAGATATGAAGAACATCTCAAAGAGTCAAACAGAACCAAGAAGAAGAAGAGAATAAAAAGGTTGAAAAAAGAAAATTATTCATACAGATCTATAAACTTGAAGAGCAGAGAAAGATGTCAAAACTGAAAGCTTTGACAGAAGAAGACGCTATAAAATCAAAATTTCAGATGCTTGAGAAGAAAAAGTTAACCTAAATCTCCCCATTTAGAACTTTTGTGATCACAGTGGACGTTAGTCACCTAGTCCATTAATGTAAGCTTTTAATTTATTTTCGTATAAATGAAACTGTTTACTTTTGGAAAAAAATAAAAAGGATGCGTTGGACTGCTATGGGGGAAGGTATAGGCTGATTACTAAAAAAATAAAATATTTTTTAAATTCATCCATGATGATGAACAGTTTCTAAAGTAAATTTTCAATAATTTAATGTATGAACTGAGTAAATAGGCTGCAATAATGATTAATAGATATTTTATACGCCAAAAGTAACGAACACGCTGGTCAGGGAAAATTTGCGAATTTGGTCAGGGAAAGTCAGGGAAATCAAATTCAAAATTTCAGTGTGAACCCTGTATATATATATATATATATATATATATATATATATATGTTATATAGTTTATTTGGAGTATTTATTTTTATATATATATATATATATATATATATATATGTTGTATAGAGTTATAGATATATAAAAAAATATATATCTAAAAATTTATATATATATATATATATATATATATATATATATATATATATATATATATATATATATATATATAATAGCACTAGATAAATATATATATATATATATATATATATATATATATACTATATATATATATATATATATATATATATATATATATATATATATATGGTCTTCATTATTCATTATTTTTGCAACATTCACGGTCTATATTTTAACTTCTGCTTTGTTGAGCATCACCTTTCCTTTTCTAGACCTTTTTTCAATTCTTAATTAGTTCGGTACCCTAATTAGATTTTTCGGTTCCGGCCGGAACCGGAATTTTCTAACTCCCCTCTACTCTTTACATTCTACAATATATATATATATATATATATATATATATATATATATATATATATATATATATATATATATATATATATATATATATATATATATATATATATATATATATATATATATATATATATATATATATGTATATATATATATATATATATATATTAAAGGTAGATGCTAATTTTTTTGTCATTAGAGCTGGGAGTTATCTCTTCTTCTTCCACTGGCAGGTCTATTGGTGTAGTAGAGGGAGGGCTTGTAGTTATCTCTTCTTCCTCCATTGGCAGGTCTAGTTGGCGTAGTAGAGAGCTTGTAGTTATCTCTCCTGCTTGTTCCTCCATAGCACAGGTAGTAGTTGATGGTTGCCATTTGATAGCTCTTCGTATTAGGCTTCGTTTATACGTTGAGGAGCCTAAGTATCTACAGGTACCCGTGATTCCACCTTTCTCTTTTGAAGCCTCCTCCTTCACCAATAAGAGGCTATATGGTTGCGCTTTGATTGGTTTTCGAGGCTATGAACCATCAACGCAAATAGTTATAACCATTTTATAGTTATCTCTTTAATAGTAAGGTGTTAAAACAGCTTTAAATTTTTTTGTTATTTTATTATATTTACATTCAGAATATATTCAAGCCAGTCGCTGACCTAAAGTTACGCGCAATAATATTTTTACAATTTTTATTATACATAGACATCTCGCTAGCTTGTTAGGTTTTCATCTGAGCCGAGAGAGAGAGAGAGAGAGAGAGAGAGAGAGAGAGAGAGAGAGAGAGAGAGAGAGAGAGAGAGAGAGAGAGAGAGAGTTTGAAATTTTTTATGATATTACAGTTCATTCTAATTCTGATGTATATGAAATTTACAATCAACAACAAATGCCCTTCATACAATACTATAGAAAACATATAAATGGTCTATAAAAATACAAATATTTTATACCACAGAGCAAGAAAAAACACATAACAGTTTAAGTATTAAAAGAATAATTAAATATAAATATTCCTTAGACGCAAATTGCGATGATTTTTTGTTTTCTATGATTTCCCATTTTCCATAATGTTTTTACTCTCAACTAACATGTTTGAGCAGTTGAAAAACGTTTAAAAAAATACTTTTAAAATACATTATTTTATATCTTATATAATATTTTAATAAATTATTTGACAATACTACATACCCTTCACGCCCTAAAAGCGGAGCACTTTATTCACCAATTTAAATGAAATTCACTACATTAATCACTGAAAACGCGTCTATACATTAAAGTATGTTCCTGCTGTTCAGTAGATGAAGTGACCGTCTGTGAAAGCGACGAATCATCATCTGGTTGAGGAACCATCTGCGTAGGCGAATCATCATCCGATTGAAGAACCATCTGCGAAGGCGAATTACCATCCGGTTGAGGAACCGTCTGCGAAGGCGATAGGAGTACAGCAGGCTTCAAACGACTAATCGAAACGACATTCGTCAGTCCATCAGGAAATTGTATCTTCTAACATCGATCCATCCGTTGAAAAACCTTGTATGGGCCAGAATAAGATACTTCCAGACTCTTCCGTATTCGATCGACTCGAAGAACACATGGGAATGGATTTGAAGCTCAGCAGGAATGTATGATGATGCACTGGAGGGATGAAGAGGTAGTAGCTGTCGAAAATCCAATTGTTCCAGGTGAGCTATATATTATCCATGAAACCGTTGTAAGAATCTTTATTTTTAGGTGCTTGAAGAAGTTCTAAAGATTTAACAGGTGTTTTTCTGGTTACTGTTGAAAAGGAGAGAATACAACCGTGCCATATCGGAGAATTAACGTAAGATTAGAGATATATATTTGGAAAGATTAGATAACCAGCTTGTTTCCACGACCTATGATAGCACTCTTAGAGGTCGAAGAAATCTTTCGATTTGGCCATTTGCTCAAGGGTGGTAAACGCTGGTAAGGAGTCTATGAAATCCAATCAATTTTGATAGCTCCGTAAGAAATTCTTTTTCAAACTGCGGTCTTCTATCTGAGATTACATAGAGAGGAATTCCAAATCTTGATATCCATTGCATGAAGGCAAATGTGACAGATTTTGAAGTCGTATTTACTAGATATTCTGTTCTACATTTTAGTGTTTTTTTTGTCGATGGCAGCGTAGATGTAGATGAAAAATTATCGAAGACTAGAGTGAAGTATAGAGGATTGAGGTAATGATCTCATCGATGTCGATTTTATGTTTATGTTTCAAACACTGTGACATAAAATATCATGGGACAATAGTTTGTTTAGAGGATTATACTTAATCTTTTTGACAAGTGGAACTTGTTCACAGAACGAACCAAAATTTGATGTCAGGATTCCATGTTAGGTGCAGAAATTACCTAATCTTTATAAGACCCAGAGGAGTCTTAACTTTAGGATGAGACATCAGATGAAAATTTGGCAAAAATGGTTGCGGAAAAAGCCGAGGAATGTTTTCACACCGATATTTATGAAGATGATTCTTTGTTATGGTAAGAATGTGAAGACGAGACTGAAGTGTAGTTCTTCGTTGCATATGTTGGATTGAATAGACGTAATCTCAGGTAAATCAAGGCATTACTGTTTATCCATTAATGAGATAATCCATAGAAAGAGCATCTTTCTCGTAATGTTATTCTGCATCTATATATGGTGGGATTATCTTGATAGAGACTATATAGTTAAAGTAACAGAAAAGATAATTTGAGTTGCCGATATACTTTTTTGCTTGATTCCTATAGAAAGCGTGAATATACGAGGAGGTTTGTGTATACAGTGGTCAATTATAGCTGACTAATTTTTCATCTCCACATATGGCTTGAAATGTAGAACCGTGATAGTAGGGCTCTCTGCTATAGTATTACGGTGAAGAGTTGAGTATGTTGCGTAGTTGCTCGTTTTCGTGAATAGACTTTTTTGCTGTATGAGAATCTATAGATATTATAGATGTTATAAAACTATTCTGATGAAATAGGCTGCTTTAAGACGTTGCCTTCTCTTTCAAAGTTGAAGATGGGTTAAATCCGGTAAAGAAAATGGGAGAGTTTTGGCTTTTTGGAGTTGATTCTTGATTTCATTGAAGGATTTCTTCATTTTCTTCCTCTGTGGGGTCACGTTAGAGACTATCTTTTGGTATGTGTTTTGTTTTTATCTGATAAACCGGAAGACGAGTTTGGCAAAACAAGGATAAATGCGATAGTATAGTCATTCCCCAAGAATCTGCTAAGACTGCGAATTCGAGGAAGAGAGTTTTTGGGGAAATGTCGGACGTCTTTTGAAGCGAGAAATTCCTAATTGGAAGAATTAGAATCTAATTGTTTAGCAGATGAGCTTGAAAAATTCGCGATTTTCATAAGGTGATATTTGAAGAATTTCTTTGGAAGAGCTTGAAACTCTTGAAATTGTTCTTCATACTGTTCTGGAGTTGATGAAAAAATCACCAAGTCATCAAGGTAGACGTAAATAAATGGAAGATCTCGATAAATGGAGTCCATTATCTTGAAAAGTAGGCTTCCTGCGTTCTATTCAAACCATAAAGGCATAGAAACACATTCAATGACTCGGCGAGAAAGGATTGTAATGGCAGTCTTTTAATATCCTACTAGTCCGGGTCGTATTGGAATGTTGTATGGTATGCTTCTGAAAGTCTATTTTGTTGAAGATTGCTGATCCGAGACTTTGTGAGAGCTTTGAATGTGAGGAAGTGGATACTTATCTTTTTTAGTAATAGCATTCACAAAGATTTATCACTGACAAGCTCCAAGTTTCTTCTAGGTGGTCTTTGGCTACCAGATCAGATGGAGCGGAAGCCCAAGAAGAACTTGGAAGGTCTGGATATTTCATTCATATCAAGAAGTTGTCGTAATTATTTGCTGATTATGATTATCTTTGGGATGACGGTGAGCTCCATGCAACACTGGCGGTACATCCACCATTCTATATGTGTGAACATGTTCCTTATTTGGATTAAATTTGATGTTCGTCAAGTCAATGGAGGGGGGGTGAAGTTAACAACTGAAACTCCTGAAGCAAAGACGAGATGCTAAAGTCTTCAATGTTAGCGTTGAAATATGTACAGGCTTGACTCCTTGAGAAAAATCGTTAGAGACTGGTTATTTGGTTCTTGTAGAGTTTTCTTCCCATAATGGATGATTAAGTTGTAATGAACTTGTAATATTGGCACTGCGATTCAGCTACAATGAAGTCCATTAATTCATGACGAGCTGTCACTTATGAATCGTATTTAATATTATAGGTCGTTATTTCACCATGATATATGATAGGCGAGTCATTGGATGCGGAGTAATGAAGTAATTATCAAAGCTTTTAATAGTTATGTTAGATTGTTAGTTGAATGATGTTTCAAAGTTTGAAGTCTTTGCCTAATAAAATACACTGAAACGTTCGAAGATGTGCAATGTAGAGCTACAAGAATGAATTGTGGTTTTCCAAATATTGATGGAACTGGTCATGTTTTGCAATGGAGATAGGAGGTGTCTTAAGGGGACAAATTCAGAACTGTAATATTTTTTTTTTTTTTCACCTGTACTGAGTAAAGTTTTTTCTTCTTACGAGACCATGATTAAAGAATTGCAAATCACAATAGGGTAAATAAAAGAAGAAAATATTTTGATAAATTTGAGAAAATACTTCATCAGAAACAAACATTTCAGTTTTGGATTGATTTGCCTCTGGATTGTGGTAGCTAATAGTTCATTTGCGATTTTTAAAATAAGGTGTAAGATTTAAAAAGGATTCCGAATTAATATGCATTATTATTCTTTTTTTTGTTTATTCAATGTCGGCCTCTTTTATTTTGAGCAGTATGTGGTTGTCCCCGTTAAATGAAAAAAATAAAAATGAAAATATATAGTTGCTCGATGACTTGATTTTATTGTGAGTTGACAGAGAGAGATGTATGTGTATAGTTTTGATTGTATTCTAATATTTAATTTCCATAATGTTAATCTTCATTGTTCTATTATAATTTTATAAATTGAAATTTATTTTAGTATAAGAGATAGTAATGAGGTTTGTGGTTGTAAATATGATTAATCAGCATACTATGTCTGTTTGTTTTACAAGCGGTTTGTATGTGTTAGTATGTAAACACAGCTTATTTTAGTTTAACATTATTAGTATTGATATGTAGAAATTTTTCTTTCTCAAAAGATTGCTTAATATATTTTAGTTTTGGTCAATGCAATTGGAGTAATAAGTTCGTCCGACTTTGACTTTAGTTGTTGCTTTAATAATTCTTAGGACATCAACATATACTTAGACATTCATGCATGAGATAACGCAATATCGATACATTTCAGCGATATTATCTGGATCTTATAACACATGAATTTCTTGAAAGTACAGAAGACGTAAATTCCTCAGATCTAAAAACTCTCACATGATATAAAAAGTTAGAGATCAGCGAAGGAAAGTCTCTCAAAATTTTCAAGAAAAGATTTTAAATGCACAATCATATTTTGGGTCACTCAAAGCTCAATTACCTAAGAGCCAAGCGGAACGAAGAATACACCACGTGATTTATCTGCTCGCTTGTTTCATGATGATGGTGATTTCCGGCGTCTTTAACTCTTCCTTGTGCACACGTCTCCTTAATCAGATCTGCTCTATCTAATTACTATACATAATAATTATGATAAACAATATTTATCTAACAGAATGATTTTCGGCAGTAGTGTGCAGCCTCCTACTCACGTATTCCTGATCGTGTTTTGTAGAAATGAACCTCACATTCTTTATCTTTTCTTAACTTTATTAGATGCTTTGACCTTTAATACTTTTAATACTGGGTTCCTCTGGTCACCTTTTTGATCTCTTCAAGCCTTCCGCAGGAAAGTTTCCCTCCTACAACAAGAAGACGTTTGAGGTATTTCGGCGTTATTGAATTGCTGTGAACATCTTGTGATTTCCCTTGAAATTACTATAACTTCAGTGGGAGTGATCCCTTGGAGTTTGCAGAATACTTAAAGGAGGTGATTTTCTCCGACATGCATTCCATATTCTTTCCCTTCATCTAAAACTAAAGACCTTGGTTTAATTCTGCTTTTCAGGGACGCTGCTTTCAGGACTTACCGTAGTTTTCAAACTTCAAAAACTTATGCAACCTTATACTATTCATTCTGAAATCGTGCAAATTCTATCCTCTGTGACACTAAAAACTCTTATCTCAATAAAAAAAATGTAACAAGGTTTCTCGTTCATCTTCCTCACGCTTTTTCTGGCATTTTGGACGTTTAAAAAAATGTAGTACACTAGCCAATTATATTACGTATATATATATTATATATATTTAATCTATATTATATATATAATATTTATATACTAATATATATAATTTTACTAGTCTATATATAATATATATATAGTAATTTAATAGTTATTTATTATTATTATTCATGGAGTGTTCCGAAGTACTGCACGCACTTTGAGCATGTCTTATGATTAAATAAAGTGTTATCTATTAACTCAATTTTCTTTCAGAAGCTGTATTTGCTGGGGACTACCTTATATATATAATATATTATAGTAATTATATATATAGTATTATATATACATATATATTCTATTATAATATATATATTATATTATAATATCTATATTATATAATTATATATTATATCTTATATTATATTATATATATATATTATAATATATCATATTATTATATATTATTTAGTTTTAGCTTAAATGTTTTTTTTTCCAGCTTGAGCGGGGTAGTGGTTGCGTCAGCCTCTCTCATTTCACTCTTTTCCTCTCTGCCTCACCCCTCTCCTCTCGACCATTGAATGTTACATATGTAATTTCTCCCGTAAGCACAACAACTGAATTCCAATCTCATTTAAAATTACTCTTGGTCTCCCCTTCCTCTCCTTCCTATCCCCTCCGCCTCCTATACTCTGCTCTAACTCATCTCTGTTCTCCATTTTTCACTAGGATGCCATACTCTTAGTATTGCCTTCTCCGCTCTTCCCACCACCCTATTCCTAATCCATCGTAACTCTCCTTCACCCACCTTCTTGTTCCTAAGTCCCTCTTTTCCTTCTGAAATTTAAATTGGGTATCAAGCACAACCGCTCTCAACGCTTCATGTCTCATGTAAATACTTCAACTTCTTTTCTCTGGAACGATGGCATTCAACCCCCATTACGTTTTTAAACATCATCCATACCCTAGTACGCTGAGTAGCATTAATAATTATAATATATAATAATATACAATTTTTTCAACTATCTTAAGTCTTATAACTTTTCTGATTGCTATAAATCCTCAGGATGAAAGATGATTCTTGCTTTAAAACTATATACCTTATCATCCTTACTCTTTAAAATATAAATACTCTAACTTATATATCTATATGTGATTTTATAAATATATATATATATATCATATCTTCTTATATCATATATTTACCCTCTATCACCCTTTACAGCTAGTATAATATATATACAAGTCCATCTCACTATTAAAATATACTAAGATTTCATTGTATTTATCAATACTTATAAATAATAGTATTTATACCCCCATTAATAACTTACGAATCACTGTCTGACCTTATAACTATATTTCACCCTTCCTGATCATTTTACCTTCTCACTATCTACAATAACACTTAACATTATCTATATTTAACGTTATATACTTTAAACGGGTTATTAATATTTTAGCCCCTATTTTTATGGTAATATACATGCAGGAGTACTTACGATATACTCATAAATTCCTCAGCGCCAATATCTGATTAATATAATATGTTCAACCACTTTTCTTTAATTATGCTAATAGTAGTTTGCTAATTATTTAAATGTATATAATTATGTTAATCAGGCCCTATATTCAGACGTGGTTTACTTTAAGTAGACCTGATAGAGATGTTATTGTCTACCTTGTTTATATCCTCGGTATCTAAAAAAATATAAAAAAATTTTAATTTCAATAATTTTAACTGAATAAATTTATTTAAATATGATATTCCTTTTCCCCGTCATCATCAGAATGGTGTTAAGGTATATACAAGCCGTCTAAAGTCCTCGAGTTATGTTCAAGTAGTTCTTATAGTCTGTCTCATTAGGCCACGTTTATAATAGACAATGCCATAGAAGTTTATATTAATTTTACTCGCAAATTGGTAAATGTAAAATTCAACTATGTTATTTGTTCAAATGTTGGATTAACATGTCCCTCCTCGGCTTTTGATTTATCAAGGTTGAGCAAATATCATGTCATGTCTACACAATAAAGCATTACAGCCCCTACAACATCTGCTCATAACAAGGTTTGGAGAACAAAGTCCAGGGTGAGACACTTAGTTTACCGAATATAAAATAAAATGTCATAAAGGAATGAATTTCGCTTCTTCTTCCCTTAATAAGGAATTCACTAGTGCCTAGACTGTTAAACAAAAATTTATAGTTACCCTTAGTTTAATTTTCAGACTGATTTGCGACAAATTTATGAGACTCTAAACAATTTGAACTCGCTGCCTACAATAGAAAGACTCTCCGGCCATTCTAACACTTTTAATACTCGTGGTGTAGTCTAAATTCTTATAAATAGCTGCAGTCCGAATAAGGACTTCGCCACACTGTTGCATGTATGGATTCGAGAGCAGTACATTAATTTCTATTATCATTTTTGTTTTTCACACATTGACCTATAAGATTGTCGTTACTCCCAGGAATATATTCTGATTGAAATCAGCTTCATGTTGATTGTCTTTAGAAGCACATTCAGTTTGCTTTTTTGATTTGGCACCCAATCTCTTCGCAAGCGTATGAAGTCTTGTCGGCTGCTCAGTGCACCTCTCCTTCCCGAAAATATCAAGAAGGTGCAAATAAATATGCGATGATCTCCAGTAAGAGCTATATAATAAATAAGAAACTATTATCTTTACTTATTTTAGCTACAATCATGCTTACTACAATAAAATCTATTAAAGCCGCTGCACTTTGTTAGAAATGAGCAACTCGGTTCTACAACATTTTCCTATTTTCTGTCTAATACGTTTTTGCAGCTTTTTTAATCATTAAATTTTGCCTAATCAATCACCGAAACTTTAGCCTTCTGCTGTTTATTACCTCCTTCAAGAGTATGCTTTTCTGAACTTGTCTCTTTCTTAGAAAATTAGTGACATCCACCAATAAGACAAAAACCTTACATCAGAGTATAATACTTCTGTCAGCGCATAAAAGCAATGAACCCTCTTGCCATAAAAAAGGTGTCCGCCTCCAAATTACTCCCACCCCGATCTTCAAAGGTTTTGGCGAACAGATTCGAATGACGCATTTCTTCAACCCACTCCTGACATCCATAATTGCTTTCTCTAATTATCCTAAAACACTACCAAGTTCATCTATCTAGAGGCTAGTACTATTCCCGCTTTCTGTTTCATCACTCTGCTATATATATTGGTAATTTCCAACATTTTTATCACAAGCATCTTTAGTGTAAACCACTCTTTGGTCACACCATTTCATGCTTTGCAGTAATTTTTTCCAAGTGTCTTTAAAAGAGATGTTATCAATAGCATAAATTATATATTCCTAACGTTATTATATTATTATTTATTATTATTACATATTATTATTATATATTATATTATTATGATTATTATTATTACATCTTAATATTCTTGTTATACAACTCATGTCTTTATAAAAAAGATAATAGGCTTGTTTTTATAATGATATTATTACTATTATTATATTAATATTATATATTATTATTTTAATTATATTTTATTATATAATATTATATTAAATATGATATATTATATATTATTATTTATATTTATTATATTATATATTATATAATATTATTATTATATTAATTTATATATATTATTATTATATTCATTATTATCATATTATGATTATTTCATATATTAATTATGTATATTATCATATCATTATATTATTGCATTATCGAATTATCATTATGCTATGTTCATTATGCATGTATCATTAATTCATTATGCATTATCATTATCATTATCAATTATCATTTTATTATATTATTATTATTATTATTATTATTTATTATTATAATTATATTATAATTATTATATTATTAGATTTCATTATTCTTGTAGTACAAACGCATTTGAGTATAAAGTATTAAGCATGTATAGTATTAAATATGTATATTATTATTATTATTATATTATATATTATATTATTATATTATATTTATTCTCATTATTATATTAATATATATATATTATTATTATTATTATTATATTATATCTGATTAATTATATTATTATTATAAATATTATTATTATTATATTATTATTTTTAATATTTATGATTAGACTATGATATGATATGATAGAATGATTAATGATTCTATCATTAATATTGAGCATTATTATATTATTATTATTTATATATTATTAATTATGTAATTATAATCTTATATATTATTATTAATTATTAGTTAATTAGTTATTATGATTATTTTAGTTATTATTCAGTTATTATTAGTTATTTATATTATTATATTATTATTATATTTATTATTATATTATTATATATTAATTTTATTATAATTTATTATTATTATTATTATATATCAATATATTATTTTATCATTATTATATATTATAATATTATCATAATTCATATTTATCAATTTTATTTCATTATAGTTATTATTTATTATATATTAATCGATCCGACTCCTTCTACTACTCTACTATCTAAGTACCCTCCTACTGAAAAACGTCGATCAGCGTGATTAAATCTCATATTTTAGTACAACAATTTTTTTATACCAATAGAGAAAACTTTTTTTATTTTAATAGTTAAATCTGTGGGATTTTATCTATCATATAGATATATTATTTTAAATCGATCCATGTTTGGGACTTTACTAGCCACTAGCGTGTTTTTGTCAGTTCTGACACTTAATGAAGATCTTAATGATCTGACACTAATTTTATACTTATATATATAATAAATTATATAATTATACATATATATTTATATATATATATAATATATTATATAATATATTATATAAATATATATATTATATTATAATATATATAATATATATATAATATATATTATATACTAATAATATACTTTATATATAAATATAAAATATATATATATAATATACTATATACCTATATATATATAGATATAATATATATATATAATATATATATTATATAAGAGATATATTATATATATATAGCAGTATCTATATAATAATATATATATATAATATATGTATTATAATATCATATATATAATATATCCCTTTGGTTTGCAAAGTCAATGACCTACAGAATTCCGACAAAGTTGGGAGAAGTCATAAGCTAGGACTAAATAAAAGGCCGATATGGTTTCAAAGATTTTAAGAAGATTAAAAGTGAAAGCGACTGTAAATGGTTAGTAGGTTTACAGAGCGGCTTCCTTTCTTCTGAATTTCTTGACCTTGCTAGTGCTTCAAACGCTGAGAAAAAAATGCTTGTTGTTGAAAGGGGACATGAGCTATCTCAGGGCAAACTCCCTTAAAACACGACGAGAGGAATGCCATTCTTCATAATCATTATGACTCATTTATTGATGTTAGGATGACATGCACACCTGTTAGGCGTTTTATCACAGGTAAAGAGAAGAGTACCAGAGTATCGGAGAGGAACTATAGAATGGATAATAGGAGGGATGCGAGAGCCATCCATATATGGTTCTATTAAATAAGAAAAACAGGACGAACGATTGTTAGACAGATCCATCAAAGCGAATCAAATGGGGAAAGACAGATTTATTGATGCTGTTGGAGATATTTTTGGCAGGGCAACTGCCATAAATTTTTATCAGTAAGAGAACCAAGAGGTCAGGCTACTTCCTTTTTATGAAATTACGCTTGACTTGTCAAATAATATTCGCGTAACGATATATATATATATATATATATATATATAGTATATATATATATATATTATATATTATTAAATATATTATTATATATAAAAATAAACTATAAATATTATATTAATATATTATATATATAATATAATTATACTATATATATATATATAAATATATATAAAAATATATATATATTTATTATTATATACTTATATAATATATTATATATATATATATATAGTAATAGATATAATATATATATATATATATATAATAGTTATATATAATATAAAATATATATATAATATATATAAATATATAATATATGATAATAATTAATAATTAATATATACATATAATTATTATATATATATATATATATATATATATATTATATATATAAATCAGTACAGTTTGAAATATGATTTTCTCATACCTATAATAACCTATTCTATCTCAGCCACTAAAAAGCTCAATTATTTTTAAATAATAATAAAAAAAAAATCTTACTTTAAATCTTAATAAAGATTGATGACAACAAGAATGGAGATGAAAAGCTTCTAATCATGCCATGAAGTCTATTATTTTGGCCATGACTTGTAATTGATGAGGGAAGCTGGGAAAATCTGATTCTTTGTGTAGCTACATTTTGCTTAAAGGAAGACGAATCTTTAACCAAAATTGGCAGAAAGTATTTAAAATTATAAATATATATAGTCAAAGGTTTAAAAAATCTGAAAATATCGATTTTGATCCTTTTTCAAGCGTAGAAGAAATAATTTAAGTATTCTAGTTTTTTTCTTAGTTCTTTTATAAGTTTTTTAATATATCTAATATTTATTTTTACCACTTGCTTCCTGTCTCTCATGTTCCGCTGCTCCTTCTCCTGTCTCCTGGTCCCCTGTCTCCCTGTTCCTGTCTCTCTGTCTCCTCGTCTGCCTGTCTCCTCTGCTTACTGCCTCCATCCGTTCTCCTGTCTCTGTTCTCTCTTCTCTCGTCTCCTCCTCTCTCTTCTCTCTCCCCCCCCCTTTCTCTCCCCTCTCTCTCCTCTCTCAAAAATCAACATCTTGCGTAATCGCACCTATTTTACTCTTAGGTAATGTATATTAGAATCTTAGCTTCTGTGATTAGGAACAGTTACTAAGCTGCAATTAATATTTTAAGGGATTCTGCACTTTGAATTCCCAATAGAATAAGGGGGGGAGGGTTTTAATAATTAGAAAATGCGTTGGGGATGGGACAGAATTATGAGGACCACCACTATTAATGGCTTCAAATGACGAACGGTGGCGTTCTAAAACAGCAGCTGTAGGGCGACCGGAAAGGAAATCAAAGATGATAGATAGCACCACAGCAAAGTATTCACCGAAGAGTAGAGGACCGACAGTCGGTAAATATAATGAAGATCAGACCAAATATAATGAAGATCAGACCAATACAGCCTCTCTTACGGAAGGCATACTGGCGATCAGAGTTGAGATTAGAAGAATTGAGAGGTTTCCAAATATATCTGTTAAGGATAGATTGAAAACTTTAGAAAAAACGAAGGTTAAAGCTATATGAAGGTAACTAGAAGGTTGAGATGGTTTCCCCTTTTTCGACGCAGGATGAGGGCATGTTTCCAACAGAAATAGAAGGTCGAAGTAGAAAGACCGAGATGAAATAGTCTACCAAGGAGGGATGAAAGCTCAGAAGCACGGGTTTTGAGACCACAGGAGGAATGCCATTAGGACCATAAGCCTTCTTAGTTTTAAGCACAGAAAGAACCTAAATAAAATCTTTAGCAATAATTGCAATGTTAAGCATAAGCTAGATGGAAGGGGAGGGGAAGGTATAGCCAAGATTTCTGCTTTAGCAGAAGGTAAAACGGCAATTATGCAGTCGGAAGATACTGGAGGAAATTAGGAAGAAGCATGATTGGAGTTGGCATCGTTCTTTTCTTCTTTTTTTTTGGGGGGCAAATTGCTAGAAAGGACGTAAGGAAGATGAACCAGAAAGATTATTGCATTTTTTACGAAGAAAGTGTTTTAGGTGTCACGGAGAATAAATTTTGCATGATTGGAATAAATTATAAATTGCAAGTTTCTAGAGTTTGAAGACTACAGAGATAGATAGATAGAAGATTCATAGATAGATAGATAGATAGATAGATAAGTAATTCCTGAAAAGGGCGTCCCTGTGGTGAATCGCACGAGAACAAGCAGAGTTAAAACATAGGTTTAGTTGAATGGAAAAAGTATGGAATGTACGCCTCCATGTTAGAGAGAGAGAATCCCCTCCATTATGCGCTTTGCGCACTCTGAAGGACCTCTCTCGCCGAAGCAGTATTCAGTCTAAGGGAAATCAAAGAACTGCGACAGCAAGTTTGAGGCACCAAAATGATAAAAAAGTTTCCTCTGGGTATGAGGATGTCTTTCTTGCAGAAGACTTGAAGAGATAGAAGGATATAAAGATTGAACGGAAGAACTCTGAGGAGGAAAGAGCATAGCATTGTAAGAAGAAAGAATCCAAGTTAAGAAAGGGTCAAGAATGTTGGGTTCATGTACAAGACGATCAGGGACACGAGTAGGGAGCTGCACGATGTCATTCTGGATAGAAAAAAAAGCCAAGTTCACCGCTGTGTCCTGAAAGCAAAACTAGAAGAAAGAAATTGGAGGTGGTGTTAAACGTTGAAATCGCCTAAAATGACGATTTTCAGAGAAATATATATGTTCTATATTAGAACTTATGTAGTCTGTTTTATAATAGTCGGAAAAGTTAGTATATAAATAAACCAAACAAATGAAATTAGTTATAAATTGGCAAGAGATAGCCTGGGCCCATATGATAGAAAATTCAAACTGAAGCTCTTAAATTTTTAAAACCACAACAAATCATAAAATTACATTTCAGGACAATATTAAACATAATAAAACCATTTAACTATATTTATTTACATAAAAATAATGTACGTTAAGTAACTTGTATTTTCAATAAATAATGAGCAAACAGTTGGTATAAACTATGGCAATTATGCAAACTGTAATAATAATAATACAACTCCTTACAATTACCAGCTCTACATTGGGGCTAATATCTACTTAACTTCTCTTACATCATCTACACAAACTAACAAGAACTTTTATTATATAATCTCTACATCAATTTCATCTCAATATCATTATAAATGAACATAAAGCTCTTTAGGTCACCGCTGACGGTGTATTAATAAAAGGAATGATCCCTTACAACATCAATATTTCACAGCCAAATATATGTTTATATAAAACCAGAACAAAAAATACAAGTTCCTAGAAAAATAGACTCTTACAGTATTATTATTTGTCATGAAAGTTGTGTTTGTGAGAGGAGAGAGAGAGGAACTGTCTATTTTATCATAAATTAAATTCATCCAATTAAAATAAAATATAAAAATATAGTATTATATAATAATATATTATATATATATTATAGTATATATATATATATATATATATATAGATATATATATATATATATAGTATATATAATATAAATAGATAGATACACCTAGTATATATAGATATATATATATATAATATATATATATATAGTATATATATATAATATAAAACCCCTGCATTTAATGCCCTACTACATTCAGATTCTTCACCCAAACACAGGGGTTGGGGAAAAATTCATGAATAAATATACACTAAGCACTTAAATGAAAAAGAAAAACATTCGATTTTACAAATGCATTGTTAACCTACGGAAATGAATGATAGTAATATCTTGCAATGGAATGAGGTTTTTCGAGGCTCAGAAAAGAACAAGAACTAAAAAAAAAACCAGACCAAGGGTAAGCATATGTTTCTTAATTTCTTAAGGGATTTTTGATAATACTCAATATTATATATATATATAATTATATAATAATAATATTATATATATATAAGTAATATATATATATATATATATATTATATATATGATATATATATATTATATATATATAGTATTATACCAGTCGTAGGTAATGTAGTATATATATATCATCTACAAAAATACTTATTTAATATAATATTATTAAGGAAAACCAATGAGATAGAAAAACATTATGCAAAATTGTTGCCCAATCTAGACTTATAGCACTATATCTGGGTGGGTTTTTCTAATTTACATGAATAAATATATAGTGTACGGCTTGTTACAACATATTGAAAACAACATCAGTAGATGACATTAATCTTCCACACACACTATATATATATATATATATATATATATATATATAAATTTATATATATATATATACATAATATAATATATATTTATATAATAGTAAAATATAAAAGGTGCAACTTTATGACACCAGCAAGTAGAATTATTATTAGTAATAAATATGATAATAAATATATATAAATTTTGAGTAATTTTGAATGTAAAAAACCTTTAAAAAATTTTAATATAATTAGGTTTTATAATGAATCACTGATATATAGATATAAAATATATATTATATAATATGGGCACATACTTAGAAATACTACCTCGGAAATATATTGAGGCACATAAAATCACTTAAAAACCGTAATTAAATCAAGCATACTATACACCACTTACCAGTCACAAAGGATGAGCAATATATTATTAAATAGTATTACCCAACATGAGTTATGTTCCTGCTTGTTACCTTAAATACTATGATATATTAATATTTATATAGTTGAATATATTATTGTATAAGTTTTAGCCCGGTATATAATAATGTAATATGTTGTTATATATAATAATATATATATATATATTATATTATAGATAATTTTGTTTTTTATATTATATATATATTAATTTATATAATATATATATATATATATAAACATGTAAGTGGGGGTGAAAGATAAGTACCGTTTGACTCTTAAATATAAATAAATAGAACTGTATGAGACGTTAATACTAGACTCAAGAAAAAGAACCTGTTGGTAAAAGTTATGACCAGTGGTAACCATTGTATGTCCTTCAAGGGGAGAAATGAAGAATAATAATTTATATAGTAGAATAATAATTAATTTAATTGATTTAATTAATAATTGAGTAATAATAATGAATGTACAGAAAAAGTAATGTGTCGAATTAATGAGAATTAACAGTGTTTTTATAATGGACGGAGGGGTGTGGTGAGTTTGTTGTTGTGTTGTTGCTGCTTGCTGCTGCTGCTGCTGCCTACTGCTGCTGCTGCTGCCTGCTGCTTGCCAATGTAGTTGTTTGTGAATTAGTAGTTGTTGACACTGCCACGACAGGAGCGGACGATACCAAAACAACTAGATCTTTGGCTAGTTCACCAAGTTGCTCTTGGGCAAGTGCTGTCTGCAAATCCATAGTTGGTAGAATGTTTGCTTGGGGAGAAGGTCTCAAGAACTGCATCCGAATTAATGATCTTCTCTTTCAACAAAGACAGAATTGTTTTAATGAAAAGGAAGATTTCCACTGTGGGGCTTTTGGAATGCCTTGGACATAAACACGTTGAATAACTCCATCTTACTTTTCTCGTTAGATAGGGTAATGACTGCTTTCTTCAGCTGAGTGTAAACTTGAGCATCGAGCTCTGCAGAAGAGGTACGATCCACGACATCAGTTGACAATTGCGAAAGGGCTTGGAAATACTTCGTCTTCTCCGAGGTGATTTTTACAAGGTGAAATTGTGTTTCATTAGGAGAACCAGGTTGGAACTGAAGTTTTAGATATTACAAAAAACTGGAGGTTTCACCTTGATCCCATGCGATAGTTTATTCTATCTGGTTCTTGCGGCAGGAAGGCGCTGAATTTTCGTAATTTCTGCAGACAATCTTCTTGAGGAAGGTATTCGACTTCTACCTGAGTTTTAAGAGAGTGGTCTTTTTCTTGAGTCTTGTGAGAGTGGTCTTCTTCTTGAGTCTAGAGCTGGTGCTCCTCTTCCTAAGTCACCAATTATGTAGTCGAGGGGTTGTAGCTATCTCTTACTTAATTGTTCCTCCACTTTGCAGAGGTTTCGTTGAAGGTTCTTTTGAAGGTCTGCATACGTACTGACTTTTCTATTTATTGCTGTGAGACCTAAATACAGCGAGCAACCGGCTATTGTTGGCTTTGGCTGTTGGAAGTCGCCTCTTCACCACCAGGGAGCTATTATTGTTATCACGATTTAGTACTCGAGATTGAGCGTGAACCTTCAATAAAAAAAATTAGCTGTAACCCTTTTGTATATAAACGTATATCTCTATGGTGATCTCTAAGTAGTGCTTACAGTAGTTATTGTAATTAATTAAGTTATATCTAAATTTAAATTTAAAGAGATAAATAATTTATAATAAAGTTATCAGTAACCCAAATCAAAATTCACTGATATATTAAAAATAATGTTCTAATTTATCTTAAACGAAGGTATGTTTTCTTAAAATATAAGTTTTCGTGGTATTCACACATTTATCACTAAAGAGTAACGAATATAACACACTCAAAATCTAAAAACACAAATTTTAATTATAGCATTAGTGTAAAAATTATCATTAGCACGTTCAAACGAAACAAATATTTAAGATACTAAAATTTTTAACCACATTTCTGATAAACAGCACATTATAAAAAGAGTCACAATAGTTATCCTTTACATTATATACAAATACGGAACATACAATATACTATGATCACATTATATATTATATAATTAATAAAAATTTTTATTTAGCATTTAAAAATGAATTATATATATAAAAATCTCCAAATTAAAATCCGCAGTGCAATTATTTTTAACTCATTAATTTCCATTGCTCTTTCTCTTGACTTGGTTTCCCATATATCAATATAAGAAGATAATATTATTTATAACAAAGGAAAATACATTATGTAATATGAATAGATCAAATGATATCAATGTTATATAAACATTATTAATTTAAATCTTATATTTTTCTTAACTAAATAAAAAAAATGAAATCATGAAATGTATCTATTATCACTATTAAACTATAGATATTTTCTGTTGTTTTGAGATATGTAAAGAACCAATTTAGGTTTCATAATTACGTGCAATAATAAGATGGGTTTTGTATAATACTAATTATTATCCATTTTATGTATATTATTTCACCTATATTTATATATATATATAAGAAGTAATGATTTAACTTTATGATCAGCACAATATTTCATGTGCAAACAAACATAATTATGGTTATACGCGAGCAATTAAAATATAAATAAATAGATGGCACTACTTTTGAAAAAAGCAATGTAACAGCCAAGCAAGGTGATTCTATGGTTTCAAAAATCCACCAATAATAGTACTTGAACGAGACTGTGTTTCTTTAAATTATCTAATAAAATATAATGGTGAAATCAACAGTAGTACCGATGTGGAGGAAGACGGTGATTTTGGGCACAAAAAGTGTTCGTGCACACCCTCCCCCCAAATAAAAACTGAGCCGAACGAAGGTGTGCTAAACTATATGAATTAGGACTTCGTTCATGAATATTATTTATTTTTTAATTATTTAAAAATTATGTAGTGGGTCTCCATTATATAAACTAGTAAAACTGCTAGAGTAACTTAGTGTATCGTTTCATATATGATGAAGTTCTTTATATTTATGTAATTATTACTATGGTCATTATACGAATATAATGATTAATTCATTCTATCCCAAAGTGTTAACAAAGAGAGGTAGTATGAAGTCTTTTCAAACAAAAAGTTGGATGTTCGCTATAGCTCAGTACTCCGTAAGTTCTAAATTTCCTATTCGTTTCTTCGTGAGCAGTCCATATAGTCAATCGACGCATTATTGTGCAGTGTTGGTCGCCTTCTACCTCTTGAAAGCGAATTTCTGCGAGTATGCTCTTTTGCCCCGGAAAGGCGGGCTTAAGGGCCGACACGTTCGCAAACGATGCTTCCACGCGCTTGAGTAGCTTCTCCTTAAGATAACTCTTGTTCAATCCAGTGGAGGAGCGAAAAACAGCCGGGACTCACACAGGTCGCGCTCATTTCCAGGGTTACCGTTCTATAATTGTATGCTTAGAGCTGAGCGAATCTGAAGAGAAGCTCATAATAGGCACTTATATCTATTTGCTAGAGTATTATGAATAATGAAAGTCATAGGTCACTTCTTTGTATTATATAAGTCCATAGTAGTGAGAGAGTCGTGAGGTAAACTGGAGAGGTCCATTCACTTTAGGTAAGTATGTATAAGACAGTAAGTAGGTTGATTGGGAGTCCTTCTTCTTCTATAATCTTACTTTAGAAGATCAGCCTAAGTAAATTAAAAACATAGCTTAAATGATATCTTTTGATATTTAATTAGTAATAATTAGTAGGATTATGTATTAAGTTCTCGTTCATGATCTATTATTTGTATTGCGTGTTGTGTTTTTGCTCAGATGACAGTCTATCTTCCACTCTACGGTCGTTCAGCAAAGTAGTAAGTCGATTTATCTGTTTGGGCAACAAGTGGTGCTCTTCATCTCTTATAATTCACCACAAGGCTCCATAGGTTAATAATATTTACACTGGCTCACAATATACATTATTTGTTACAGAAATTGACAGCAAGGAAAAAATGAAATGACTTAACATAACATTTTAAGATGGAGCTGCAAACGGAGCCAATCAAAAATATATTTAACAAAATATAAAGAACAAGAACAACATAACAAAGTTAATTAAATTTAATTTTATTATTCCATAATGATTCAGATCATAAATATAGTTTTATCATCCAAATATATATTAGTAAAATATAATGCCTTTTGTAAAACAATATTCACTTCTTGGGGATACAAGAAAATAAGAGTTATACTTTCAGTACCAAAGAGCTGAGAGTGATTATATTTTTATTATTATTTCTTTAAAGTATTGTGAAACAATTTATGAATCAATATAATAAAGAATCTTAGGGACGATTAATAAGTATATTTATATTTGAAACACGAATTTTATGTACGATCTTAATTTTGAAAAAGATATTAAGTAAAATTTACGCAAATGTTAGAATTAAGAATGATATAGAGATAATAATAGTATTATATATTACTTCTGTGTTGAGCATTATAATTAATAATTTGGAAAAATATCTTATAAAGAGAAAATTTGGCGTATACAACTATTTTAATATAAAAGAAACAGCAAAAAAATAATATATATCTCTCTAACATAAATAAGAATACAAAGTACTGTTCAGCCTATATACTTCACCGATAAAACATCAACTGAAATTGGCCGTAAAACATTTATTTTAATTAATTATATTTATATTAAAATAATAAAATAAATTTTTACGCTAACATGATTTTATTATATAGACACAAACATTATTGTCATATTCAATTGCAAGTGTAATTATATGTTCCTTGACTAATTATAAAAGTTATGTCCACAAAACCGCGTTTTTTAAATATAAACGGTACTTATCTTAAGGCGTAGAGATTAACTATCTGCAAGGCCCAAAAATATTATCTATGAAACTTTATTCAAACTCTTGCGATAATATAAAAGAGATACACATAAAAATTGAAAAATATACAAAAAAAAATTAGGAAGAATATTTTTTAACATATGGTACACAAAAAAAAAAACCAAAACCAAAGTTTAACTGAATTATAGGTGTATAGGTAAATTAGGCTATTCCTTTACAGAATACGAGTTGTACGACTGATAAGGAATCAAAAATGAATTAAAGATAAACAATAGTCATAGATGGGCAAAAATATAACATTTAAATTGAGTCACCGTTAGCACAAGTCCGTTGATAGTTTTAAACACAATCGATTTATTAAGATAAAATTGTTGAAATCAACTGTGAGTTCAAACTTACTGCCACGAGTATATGTAGCAGAACTCAACAATTTTTTAACAAGAAAGTTATAAAATATTAAAGTTCCACTTATAACAGTAAATATATAATAATTGTGAGCAAAATATCAAATTTAACAAATGTCATAAAAACGGGGCCTCGTTCATAAGTTATTGACGATCCAACGAGGGTGAGCAATGTGCTTCTTTTTCTTCCGAACAGGAAAGCAATAGTTCTTTCATTATAGACGTCAGAAAGTTTACAAAAGTTACCTTGCTTTTTCTCCAGTGTAACTGATAATTGGTTTTTATATTTTATATTTAGTATTTCTTTTTACCAATATAGTGTATTAAAAGCCACGAATTAAGGTTTAATGCTTATTAGACCAAAGTATCACACAACAGAAATCAGTAATTTGACAGCCATTATAGCAAAATAAAAAACTGCAATAAAGACTTAATTTTTGACGTCATCACGGAGACAAAAATGATTATTCTATGCTAAGAATAGTGCAAGAAGGTAACAGGTCCAGCAGGAACATCCCAATTCCTGATTTAAGTGGAGTTTACAAACTGTTTTTTAGCAATGTTTTAAAATATTGCGAGGGGTTGTGACTCAAAGTGTGCGCCAATGACGGAGCTGTGTGGTGAGCAGACTAATTTTCTCTACCGTCATGTTTTAAGCGCTTATTCGATTTTCTGTTAAGAGAGAATGCAAGCAAACCGTAGACTCCAATAACCTTTAGTCTTCTAGAGATTTATATCACCATTTCTGATATAGAACTACCCACAAATGATTCAAGCGTTCCTATAAAAATCTCTACTTGACCAAGAATAAATAGATTATCGTAAAATACCTCGTCGTAGGAGTATAAGCAGGATAGTAATACAAAGTTTGGATGTGAGAGCGGTTCGTGTTTCGTAATAATTAGCTATTATCCGGTAGATAGATGAGAACAGCTCTCTAAATAAAGAAGAGTCAGCTTACTAATTTAATTTTGAGGCTATTATTCATACCTATATATATATATATATATATCAGTACATATATTATATAACTTACTAATGCCTAGATTTTAATCACTATCACAAACAATGATGAGAGGTATATATGTAGTATAGGCAATATTATAAAATCATTATAGAATGATTATATTATAATAATATATATATTTTAATATAATGATAGTAGAGTTAGAACACTCGAAGAAATTGTTGTTACAGCGATACAATTGTTTTTTTAGTAATTAGTGAGTGTTATTTTAAGCGCGTGTTATGGGAGTGAGCTATATATTAGTTCTGAGGTTACAGCACAGGAAGACTTAGAAATGATGAAACTAATATCCCACAGAGAAAAGCGAAAAAATACTAAAAAAAAAATTATTCCAGATTGTAATGACCTTAAAGATGAAAAAGAAAGCACTTATTTAAACCATTGTTAGAATTGGTTACTTTATGCGTTATAAATGAGAAACCAATGGATATTAACGACCACAGCAGACAAGAGGTAGGGTAATATTTTAAGCCATATTTTAAAATTCATCACAGAAAAATAATGATGCACGTGTAATTTTGACAAGTAGTATATATAATATATATATATATATATATATATATTATAATTATATATTTATATAATTATATATAAATATATATTATATAGTATATATGGTCATCCGTCCATATTAGGTGACGACCTGTAACGGTTAAAACGAACCAATAGCTGACATGAAAAAATTGCGTTTATTTATTGATACTATATATAGTAGTAGTATTATGGTTTCTAAAATATTTTTGAAATCGACGGCGAACATTTTAATGCAAGGAATAACTGTTATTACGAGTAGTAAAACTTCCTGTTGTAGCCTTAGAGTTAATAAACAAACAATTACTAAGGAAGCTCTGTCATCTTTCCTTTTAATTTTAATCTTTTATTCCACTGATGCAGACTCCTGCCGAACCATGAAATGTTTCTTTGGGTCTTTTATTTCCTGGGAGAATGTCCTTTGGGGTCTTTCCGTTGGAAGTCCCATGTGCTTCTTTATATACCTGGCTACAATTATTTGGGGATATTCCTGCCATTCATTCAAGGTTTTCTTGGGTGTTGAAACCTTAAAATCAAAAGATGAATTAGCAAATTAAATGAAGTTACATAACTGAAATTTATTTACAGTACTGAAATATTATACATATTAGAAAAGTTATATCTGCTTTAAAAAAAAGATATTCCCAACCATGGATACTCGAAATTCAACATCCGGTAACTATTTTAAATTTTAAAAAATCTATTTACTTTTATTAAACATCTACTTATAAATAAATAAAAATTTTATCTGTTAACTACTTGAACCCTGTAACATATTCTTACTTGATCTCCTTTAAGTCTATTTAGGATTGTTACACAAATCACAGCGCTCCTTATACCGGCATGATGACACAAGGCGGCAAAGCAAAGTGATTCCATTTCCATGTTGACAACACCTTGTTCATAAATTTTGTTGAGGAACGCCATCTTGTCCTTCTCTGTATAGTCGCAAAATGCTCCGTCCAATCGCCCTTGACCTGTGATAAACAAGGGGAGCAAGAGACATAAGAATAAAACAAATTAACAATAAAATATTGTTCAAAGTTTTAGTGGGTAAAAATAATAGGGTCGGAACAGGATATTTTTAAAATGGAGTCAGAGTTGGAAAAAAAAATTGCCAACCCCCACAGCCCAAGCTTACTGTTATGGTTGTGGAGTCGGAGCAGCAAGGTTTTTAGGTGGAGCAGGAGTCGAAATTTTCTTTGGGTGGAGCCGGAGAGAGTAAAAAAAAAATTTACCATAAAAAGGGGGTTAAGACCCGGAGTAGCAAATTTTAAAATTATGGAGCTAGAGCCGAGTATCTTGAAATGAGTTGCCGGAGTCGAAGCTGACAAAAAATTTACCAGTCCCGAACCTCTCTCTCTCTCTCTCTCTCTCTCTCTCTCTCTCTCTCTCTCTCTCTCTCTCTCGGACATGACCCTATTCAAGGAGAAGAGCTTCTTTAGGTAGCTGTTATACCTAGGGTCCAAATGAGGGATCGAACCCTGTCCCTATACCTCGCGACTCTCGCACGCAATCATTTTAATTATTTACTCGAGAACATATTGATTCAAAACCAACTTCATGAAATTGTTTAATTTGACCTTCAAAATAACCAAGAATTATAAAGAAAAAAATTTAAATTATTATTCAATGTAACTATAATACAATTTAAAATTAATTGTACTTCACAGCAAATAGTCTCTTGCCTAATCAACTCTAGTGCACAATCACCAATCAAGATTAACCATGAATATTAATAACTATCAAAATTAACAAATTCCACTCTCCACTAATAATATAAATAAATATTAAATTATGGAAGAGCATTATATTAACATGAGTTGCGTAAATTTTGTCTATGATATATTTCTAGATGAAATTTATCCTAGGTGGAGCAGAGTTTCAAAGCTCTGAAGATTAGTTCCAATTCAGAGTTTATAATAGATGATACTAAAAAAAACAAAGAAATATTGCCTAACATAAAATTATTTGACCAATTACTACAACTTCTACTCTCATATGAAGACGTCATCGCTCTCGAGGATGACGAGGTCCCCATTTGTCCTTTACAAAAAATTCTTTCTTTAACTAAAATATCGATTTTCACACAGATATCTTACATATATAGATGAATGGACCACAAACTTTCTTCAAAAGGTTTACATAAAACCTATCTCCTCTCCGCATATAGCTCACCTCTACTCGTAATCCCCATTACTTTATTATATATTAATTTCATAGTTTCGCTTATATTATCTAATTAATCGTTTGCAGTTTCGACGACTTTGCACTGAAGGAAAAGACTTTCAAAGTTTAAAACTCTATTTCTATTGCCCAAAGAATCTCTAATTTCATTATTCCATCATCTTGGCTTCGAATTTGGTAAAGATCGTTTCATTTTATTCTTAAAAAAATTCTTCTTCTTATTCTTTGTCTTTAAAAATTTGTAGAAACGTATCCCACATTACATTTGCATTTCCTGTTAATATTTCATCCCAATCATATACAGATAAGCTGTCCTTTAAGCCATTGAAATTAGGGTTCTTAAAATCTGGAAATTTCAAGTACTGTTATGTATTTTGTTTTCAATGTTAAATGGTAAATTTAATCATGCTATGATAACTTTTACCACAGTTCTATAACCTCAAACCTCTACCAAGGTCAAATTATTATTCACTGTTAATAAGCTCAAAATATTGTTTCCCTGTTGGGTAATCAATTATTTGAAAAAGGTTTAGAGGGTTATTTCTCCTCCGGATCTGCATCAAGTAAATTATAGCCGATATTTGGGCAGTTAAAGTCTCCCACAATTATTTTTTCAATATTGCATTTTTTAGACAAAGCTATACTGATTGTTAATAATGTAGACGATAGATATTTACTCATTTTAATTTGATATTCGATGTTTCTATTTTAAAACCAAGGATATCAATTTCATCAACATCAGCTAGTTCTGGCTGAGTAAGATATATATCTTTTATGTAAATCATAACGCCACTCCTTCCTTATTATTCTTTCTATCTTTGAAAAATAATTTATAACCATTAATTTTAAATTCCGAAACAAAATCACGATCTTTAAACCATGTTTCATTAATTGTAATTATATCGTAATTTTCTATACCAACAATAGCTTTAAATTCACTTATTTTGTTCCGGATACTTCTTGCGTTAAAAGCTATCGCTTTCATTTCGCAAGTACCAAACGAGGACTTGGGCCATCCCGAAAACCCTGTTTCTTAACAAATGATTCTCTGTGCATTTTCCTAACCTCTGTGTTCATGAGTCGACCCAATCTTGCATCACAAACATCGATCAAATGAACCCCCATCCCTTGCAAATAAATAATTTTGATCAATAAAACTTCCCCAAAAATTAGCAAAGGAGACGTTTAAATCCTTGCAAATTTCTTCTAGTTTAGTGTTGAAGAAAATTGCCTTGCTGAAAAATCTTTAGCCCATTAAAATACGAGGCAAAATTCCCAAGCACAAAACGATACCCGTTTTTTCTTTCATTTTTTTAATTAGTCTTCTAAATTTGATGATGAGTTCGTTAACCACAGTTTCCTTTTTGTATACGTTATTCTATCCAATCATGGCACATACTAGACTATTACTATCTTTAAATTGTAAATCCTTAAATTCGTTTTCAAAATTATGGATTGTTCCCTCTGTAACGCTTTTATATTTTCTTTTTGTAGGATTACGCGAAAAAAATTCATTGTCCATGTTATGTACCATAGAAGTACAAACCAAAACTGCTTCAGTTTCACACTTTTCAACCTCTAAGAGGGAAAAGGGATTCGAGGTCTGAATTTTAAGGTTCAGTCTTAATTTGGGTTTGATTCCATTAGAGATCTTTGCAAATTTCTTTATCATTGTCATTCAAATAGTTGCATTGTTTTTTTCTCTTTTTTTTTTCATTCAGTTCTGAATTGTTTTTTTTTTTAAAAAATTAAGGCTCTTTCAGCCACATGAGTTCCATGTGAAACATTATTTACTTTGTTCATTAAATTCTTTGTTCCTATGATTGTGTTTCATTAATGAACTTCGATTAACACAAAAGGTCACGATCATATTTTTCACTTCGATACCATTACTGTCTACCAGGTGTCGCCAAACATTTTATCCCGTCGACCCCGTCATAGGAGATTTGCCTTTTTATCGACCCCTAGGTCAAGTATTTAACAAAAAACATCGAATCATTTTTTACATTTCTGATATTAAGCAATAAGGAGACTTATATAATAATGAAAGAATTTATTTTCCCATATCTAATAAAAGCTACTTAATAACATTGACAGAAAAAGTAATTATTTTCCACTGTTTGTATAATCTTAAAATACGATAGCAAAATTATGATATATTGTAAATTGCCTAGTTCTCAAACCGTACGTATCATAATACGTGAGATACACAAACATCTTTAAAAATATAACGTAAATCATATTGGATGAAAAAAAAACCCTCTGATTGTCATCTTGCGACTACTACTGAATACCTTTAAAATATGTTAACATACCTTTATTAAAAATAGCTGATGTTAATGAGATGGATGTAAGTGAAGAGAAGGCGTGATCAGTTATTCTGGTGAAAATATATATATGTTGTTGCTATATATATATATATATATATATATATATATATATATATGTATATATATATATATATATATATATATATATATATATATATATATATATATATATATATATATATTTCATAATACTGTTGAATATTCTATTTGCTCCCAGAGAGTTTACTTTATCCTTCTTTGTATTTATCGAACTCTTTGACCACGTGTGTATACAACCGATCTCCCTGGAGAGCTCTTATCGATCCACAAAGGTTGATGACGACCATTTTGGCCAACCCTCCTTTAGACCAATTATTTCGTTTTTAATATTCTTTATGTTTTTTTCAAAGCTAAAGAAGAAAAGAAGAAAAAAAGAAGAAAGAAAAAGAAAAAGAAGAAGAAAAAGAAGAAAAAGAACAAGAAAAAGAAAATGGAAAAGATAAAGAAGAAAAAGAAGAAGAAGAAGAAAAAGAAGAAGAAGAAAAAGAAGAAGTAGAAAAAGAAGAAGAAGAAGAAGATAAAGAAGAAGAAGAAAAAGAAAAAGAAGAAGAAGAAAAAGAAAAAGAAGAAGAAAAAGAAGAAAAGAAAAAAAAGAAGAAAGATAAAAAGAAAAAGAAGAAAAGAAACAGAGGAAAAAGAAGAAGAAAAAGAAGAAGAAAAAGAAGGAGAAAAAGAAGAAGAAAAAGAAGAAGAAAAAGAAGAAGAAAAAAAGATGAAGAAAAAAAAAGAAGAAAAAAGAAGAAAAAGAAGAAGAAGAAAAGGAAGAAAAAAAGAAGGAAAGGAAGAAGAAAAAGAAGGAAAAAAGAAGAAGAAAAAGAAGAAGAAAAAGAAGAAGAAAAAAAGAAGAAAAAAGAAAAAGAAGAAAAAGAAAAAAAAAGAAATAAAGAAGAAAAAAAGAAGAAAAAAGGAAAAAAGAAGAAAAAAGAAGAAGAAGAAGAAGAAGAAGAAGAAGAAGAAGAAGAAGAAGAAGAAGAAGAAGAAGAAGAAGAAGAAGAAGAAGAAGAAGAAGAAGAAGAAGCTCAGTACACACAATCAATATGCAAAAATGTTTGAAAAATTTGTCAACAAAAAAACTTCTCATTAAAGCACACACAACCGATATGTCAAACTTGCAAAATATTCTCCCGCTCAAATCCAAAATCTTTGAAGCTAGACTAAGCTCGCGGCAGCACCCTAACTTACAGTTATACAAACATAGATTCAAAATACAAGACACCACCTGTCAAAAATGTTTCTAAAAACCAGAAACAACAGAGCGCCTCCTTCTGAGGTGCTCCACTTACATACCACATCTAGATCACCTCTTAGAAAGACTTATGGGTACGGTACGACTTGTGGTCATCGTAAATTTTCTGAACAATTAAGAATAGACCAAGAATATATATATATATTATATAGTGAATATATTATATATATATATATATATTATAGCAGTTAAAAAAAAATTTTTATAATTATATATATATATATATATATATATATATATATATATATATATATGTATATATATATATATATATATATATATATATAGGACCTTATCTGTTTTACGACTCCGTCAGTTTTGAATTTTTATTATTTTTTTTTAATTTATTTCTAGTATATGATCCTAACAATCAATTTAAGTGGTAACGGACATGATTCAAAAATATATAGGACCTTTTACGTTTTACGAGTCCGTCAGTTTTAATTTTTTTTTCTAACTAAAGGAATACCCAAGGGTAAACCGCAAATATGGCAGGAGTCGGGGTTTCTTGGCCTTCCGGGGAAGACAGGTAGGACTATTTCCCCTCCGGGGAGGTCTCCGGAATCCCTGCTCTTTGTTGGGCGTCGCGGGGTTCCTCCGCCTCTCTACGGGGTATGGAAAACGTCCCCCCTCTGTCCCCCGTCGGCTCGAGCCCCCTATTTTTTTTTTACCTTTTTGTAATAAGCTTTATACGCCGATTCCAAATATGTAATTGGTTTTTCTGTAAGTGTCGTACTTTTTGAGATATTTTATTTATGATATTTTTTTACAATTTTGTAATAAGCTTTATACGCTGATTCCAAATATGTAATTGGTTTTTCTGTAAGTGTCGTACTTTTCGAGATATTTCATTTTTGAAACAATATTTAACATAAATGTGATTTTTAAAAAAAATTATTTAAAATATTTCGAACTTTTGAATCATGTCCGTTACCACTGAAATTTATTGTTGTATCATATAGTAGCAATATATTGAAAAAATCAGTATCCACTGAGTCAAACAGAATAGACCTATATATATATATATAGAGAAAGATAGTTAGGTTATATATATATAAATACAGATGTGATATATATATATATATATATATATATATATATATATATATATATATATATATATATATATATATATATATATATATATATATATATATATATATATATATATATATATATATATGTATATATTAAATTTGTTCAATGCCTTATTTTTGTAACTCTATCAAATCATTTGCTAAAAAAAATAAAATATGTGAAAATTTTATATCCCGATATCCCAATATTATCTTCTTAAGCGTCGCCATTGCTTTCTTAATAATCTTTGTTTCTGTATTAAGGTCTGGTTAAACAAAAATCGCCAATTAATCGGCCAGAGAGTCCTCTTGGTGTTAAATAGTATCAGTAAAAGAACGATGAGGCCTCCTATCAACGACCAGGTTAGTAAACCAGTATTTTTGCAATAATAATAATAATAATAATAATACACACACACACACATTTAATAATAATACACACACACACACAATAATAATAATAGCAATACTAATAATATCAATAATATTAATAATATATATAGCAGTATATGTATATATATATATAGTTATTGTTATGTTATATATATATATACATATATTTGATATATATATATATTA
>JABUQX010076567.1:0-7500 GCA_015478945.1 Trachelipus rathkii | reverse complement strand
TCTTCTTTCTTCTTCTTCTTCTCCTCCTTCCTCCTCCCTTCCTCTTCTTCCTTTTCTTCCTTTCATTCGACATGCTCCTTACATTTCCTTCTTTCCTTCTTTCCTTTCTTTTCTATCTTTTTTCCTTCCTTTCATCTTCCATTTCCTTTCCTCCTCCTCCTTTCCTTTTCTTTCCTTCCTCCCTCCTCCTTCCTCCCTTCTTCCTTCCTTCCTTCCTTCTCTTTCCTCTCTTTCTTTTCTTTCCTTCATCTCTTTCCTCCTCCTTTCTTCCTTCCTCTCTCCCTCTTCCTTCCTTCTTCCTCCTTCCTTCCTTCCTTCCTCTCTTCCTTTCTTTTTCTGCCTCCCTTTCTTCTTTCTTTTTTCTTTTCTTTTTCTTTTTTTTAATATTCTTATTTTTATTTCTTTTTCAAAATATTTTTGTTTCTTCGTTTCTTCTTTCATTCTTCTTCTTTCTTCCTTCTTTCTTTCTTCTTCTCTTCTTTTTCTCTTCTTCTTTTTCCTTTTTCTTTTTCTTCTTTTTTTCTTTTCTTCTTTTTCTTCTTCTTTTTCTTTTTTTTCTTCTTTTTTTCTTCTTTTCTTCTTTAGCTTTGAAAAAAACATAAAGAATATTAAAAACGAAATAATTGGTCTAAAGGAGGGTTGGCCAAAATGGTCGTCATCAACCCCCTTGGATCGATAAGAGCTCTGTGGGGTCGATTTATACATCGATGGTCAAAGGGGGTCGATAAATAAAGAGGATCATCAACTGTCTAGGAAAAAAATAGAATATTCCAACAGTATTAGAAATATATATATATATATATTAGTTATATATATATATATATATATATATATATATATATATATATATATATATATATATATATATATATATATATATATATATATATATATATATATATATATCAATTTTCACCCGAATATCAATAATCTTACTGCTTCTCTTCAAACACATCCATCTCATTAACATCAACTATTTTAATAAAAAGGTATGTTAACATATTTTAAAGGTATTCAGTAGTAGTCGCAAGATGACAATCAGAGGGGTATTTTTTTCATCCAATATAATTTACGTTATATTTTAAAGATTCACACGTATTATGATATGTACGGTTTGAGAACTAGGCAATTTACAATATATCATAATTTTGCTATTTTTTAAGATTATACAAACAGTGGAAAATAATTACTTTTTCTGTCAATGTTATTAAGTAGCTTTTATTAGATATGGGAAAATAAATTCTTTCATTGGGTTATTATATAAGTCTTCTTATTGCTTAACATCAGAAATGCAAAAAATTATTCGATGTTTTTGTTAAATACTTGACCTAGGGGGTCGATAAAAAGGCAAATCTTCCATGACGGGGTCGACGGGATAAAAATTTTGGCGACACCTGGTCTAGAGAATGTAATAGGCAATTTAGAGAAAAACATAAACGTGACCAATTCCCCTGAACACCTAAACAAAATTCATTAATCATAGGAACAAAGAATTTAATGAGCAAAGTAAATAATGCTTTACAGGGAACTCATGTGGCTGAAAGAGCCTTAATTTTTTAAAAAAAAAAACAATTCAGAACTGAATGAAAAAAAAAAGAGAAAAAAACAATGCAACTATTTGAATGACAATGATAAAGAAATTTGCAAAGATCTCTAATGGAATCAAACCCAAATTAAGACTGAACCTTAAACTTCAGACCTCGAATCCCTTTTCCCTCTTAGAGGTTGAAAAGTGTGAAACTGAAGCAGTTTTGGTTTGTACTTCTATGGTACATAACATGGACAATGAATTTTTTTCGCGTAATCCTACAAAAAGAAAATATAAAAGCGTTACAGAGGGAACAATCCATAATTTTGAAAACGAATTTAAGGATTTACAATTTAAAGATAGTAATAGTCTAGTATGTGCCATGATTGGATAGAATAACGTATACAAAAAGGAAACTGTGGTTAACGAACTCATCATCAAATTTAGAAGACTAATTAAAAAAATGAAAGAAAAAACGGGTATCGTTTTGTGCTTGGGAATTTTGCCTCGTATTTTAATGGGCTAAAGATTTTTCAGCAAGGCAATTTTCTTCAACACTAAACTAGAAGAAATTTGCAAGGATTTAAACGTCTCCTTTGCTAATTTTTGGGGAAGTTTTATTGATCAAAATTATTTATTTGCAAGGGATGGGGGTTCATTTGATCGATGTTTGTGATGCAAGATTGGGTCGACTCATGAACACAGAGGTTAGGAAAATGCACAGAGAATCATTTGTTAAGAAACAGGGTTTTCGGGATGGCCCAAGTCCTCGTTTGGTACTTGCGAAATGAAAGCGATAGCTTTTAACGCAAGAAGTATCCGGAACAAAATAAGTGAATTTAAAGCTATTGTTGGTATAGAAAATTACGATATAATTACAATTAATGAAACATGGTTTAAAGATCGTGATTTTGTTTCGGAATTTAAAATTAATGGTTATAAATTATTTTTCAAAGATAGAAAGAATAATAAGGAAGGAGTGGCGTTATGATTTACATAAAAGATATATATCTTACTCAGCCAGAACTAGCTGATGTTGATGAAATTGATATCCTTGGTTTTAAAATAGAAACATCGAATATAAAATTAAACTTAATAAGTATCTATCGTCTACAGTCCTCACAATCAGTAATAGATGTAGCTTTGTATAAAGAATTGAGCAAAGTTTCAGAATAATAATTGTAAGAGACTTTAACTGACCAAATATCGGCTATAATTTACTTGATGCAGATCCGGAAGGAAAGCGATTAACAAAATTCTTTGGAGATAATTTCCTTTTTCAAATAATTGATTACCCAACGAGGGGAAACAATATTTTAGACTTATTAACAGTGAATAATTTGACCTTGGTAAGAGGTTTTGAGGTTATAGAACCTATTGGTAAAAGTTATCATAGCATGATTAAATTTACCATTAACATTGAAAACAAAATACATAACAATTACTTGAAATTTCCAGATTTTAAGAACCCTAATTTCAATGGCTTAAAGGACAGCTTATCTGTATATGATTGGGATGAAATATTAACAGGAAATGCAAATGTAATGTAAATTTTTAAAGACAAAAAAAAAAAAAAAAGATTTTGTTCCGAATAAAATGAAACGATCTTTACCAAATTCGAAGCCAAGATGATGGAATAATGAAATTAGAGATTCTTTGGGCAATAGAAATAGAGTTTTAAACTTTGAAAGTCTTTTCCTTCAGTGCAAAATAATAATAGTTACACAGCTTGTCGTCGAAACTGCAAACGATTAATTAGATAATATAAGCGAAACTATGAAATTAATATATAATAAAGTAATGGGGATTACGAGTAGAGGTGAGCTATATGCGGAGAGGAGATAGGTTTTATGTAAACCTTTTGAAGAAAGTTTGTGGTCCATTCATCTATATATGTAAGATATCTGTGTGAAAATCGATATTTTAGTTAAAGAAAGAATTTTTTGTAAAGGACAAATGGGGACCTCGTCATCCTCGAGAGCGATGACGTCTTCATATGAGAGTAGAAGTTGTAGTAATTGGTCAAATAATTTTGAGTTAGGCAAAAGGGGGGTGTCTTTTTTAGGACCATCTATTATAAATGAAGTGAGAATTTCTTTATCAGTGGATACGAGCTGTGTATGAACGGCCTTTATTGGATCATCTAGAACTATAATGGGTTTTGCATTGGAAATGAGGGCGTTTTTTTTTGTATTGTTTGGGGGGAATTGCTTAAATTATTGATGTCTATTAATATTTGGCCTTGATTGGATGTGCTGAGGATACTGCCGGCGTAAGAATAATTATTTATGTGAGTGTAATTAGTTGATTAATTTAGGTTTTCTGAAGGAGCTGTGTGAACTGAAGAGATAGCAGTAAGAGAAAGTGTAGTTTTAGAGTGTGGGTAAATTTCTGTAGTAGAAGTGGTATAGAGATTGTATGTTATATCCGAATCTATAAGAAGGTTGTGAGAGAGTGAGATATCATCAGAGAATAAAGGTGGAATGTGTTTAGTCTGTGAGGGAGGTTGTGGGAGAGGAATAGAAGGGGTTTCGGAAGCTTTGTTTAGCGAAGTGAGTGAGTCGGAAATTATACCTTTGTCATTATGAAAGTTGAGACCAGAGGTATTCTGTTGTGGTTGATATGATGGAAGTGTGAGAGATGAAAGATTTTTGTGTGAGGAATGTGAATGGGTAAGATAAGGGAATAATGGGTGAAAGATATGTGTATTATTTATATTAACGACCAGCACAAAATTTTTGAGATCAAAGGAGAAGGGCGATTACTAAAGATGTTTGACTTAGAATGAAATCCGATTGGAAGGAACAAAGTGAATCGTGGACTACCATAAAAGCTACTTGGAAATTTGATGTTGCAATGTGTATTTTTAAATCAATTGTGCCTAGTTGAGAAAAATGGAGCCTGTAATCGATTTAAGTTGAATGTTACATTTGGGTGCTGAGTGTATTTTAGAGGTTGTGAAAGACTGAGAGTTTACCTATAGAGACATTGGATCCGGTGTCTAAGAGAAATAATTTGTGTTGTAAATTGACATAATTGAAAGTTACTGGAGATTTCAGGAAATACATTGGACCCGATGTGTTGCTAGGTTGATGTGTTTTGGAATATTGGGTGTTAAGGCAAGGAGTGGTTGTGTTAAATGTTAGGGAAGAGGGATTTGATGTTTTGATTCCTGATCGTTATGTGTCTGAGTTTCTTGTGCCTTCATTAATGTATTCGCAAGAATTGGTTAAGATGTCAACAAATGTTGAGTATGGTGAGGTGAGGGTGTATGTGAGGGAAGAGAATCGTGATGTAAAGATTGTAAGGAAGTTTGAACATTTGTGTCATAAGTGTGAGTATAATAATTAATATATTTGAAATCATCATAATTCTCAGCGTAATTATAAACATTATTCATCTCTGTCGTACTAAGATTAAAATCATGCGTGTGGTTATTATTGTATTGAAGTTTATTTACAAAATTGCACGCAGTCATATTATTATTATTTTTAAGGGGATTTATATTTAAGATTGAAGATGCCTTCTTTTGGAGGTGGGGAGATTCAGCCGAGCGATGGGACAAAATTTCGATATCTAAAAATTTTCTTAATGATGTTATGGGATATGCCCTTAAGGGCACGTCTTAAATTATTGCTTCGCTGAGCCCAATTTCCCCTAACCACATAAAAATCGGAATTTTTAGCCGATTTTGACCAAATAAATACCAAACTGTAGCTTTTTCTCTTGATGTCTAAAACGTCGTTTTCGAGTGTTTTTCTGTCTTAGTCATTGTTTCGTATTTTCACTTTGAAAATCTATGTTTTTGACATTTGTCGTGAAACTCCTCCTGCAATTTTTTCGAAAGACTTCAAACCTGAAATATACAAAGATTGATTATTATCTGAAAATTGTTGGAGCGGAATTTTGGATATTTGACCCCACACACTTGAGCATTAGTCGATTTTCAAACCTACTATTTTTGATTTTATCAAATTGAATATTGGGATCTTTCAGTTTCTATTTATTCGATCTGGCATGAAATTTCAGGACATTTGGAGTCAAAGGATATACACATTTTTATTTAGATAACTTCTTTGTTTTTGCAGTAGTTTTGATTTGTTCTTGAAACAAATTTTAAATTTGTTTTTCTGAGATTTCTTTTTTTTAAAAATTTTTCTTTGAGTATACAGAAATTATCTAAGTAAAAAGATGGGATCTCTGCCGGCTATACAAGCCCTGAAAACTTGATGCTGATCGGATAAGTAGAAAAATCAATAATTCACTTTTTCAAACGTTTAATGTATGAAGTTTTGTTTTGTCATTACGCTATAAATGAAAACAAATGAAAATTGGATAAGAACTATGAGGTTTTTACATTATTATCCTGTGTACAGTCCGCTCCTGGAGTTTGGTCCGTTCCCCGACCCCTTTATATATATATATAATAAGAGCAAAGATATATATATATATATATATATATATATATATATATATATATATATATATATATATATATATATATATATATGAAGGGGCATAAGTGAGAGTCTTGAGAACCACCTTCAATAGAGGGATGTTTGATGTTGAAGAGATAAAGCGTTGTCATGATAAAGTGGCGTTTCTTCCCGGAGGCTGCTTAGGTTTCGTCAGTGGGGCTAGCAGCCTCCTGCCCCAGACGCCACAGAACTCTCCCCAGTGACAATGCCGCGAGCTCACTCCGCTCTCCGGACCTGGAAGGAGACGTCAGTTGTAGAGCGAGTAGCTGTCAGGTGAGAGACAGATGTGCACACATTAAGGTCACTGAGAAGGCTTCGACCACTCTGTACTCTTACCTGCAGTTGGTCCGCACCTGCAGTGAAAAGCACGGTACAGGCAGCACAGGATGACCGAACAGAGTAGCGCCCAGTAGAAGAAACTTGATTTGATGGTTGCTTGCTGATGTTCGTTGTGCCACTCCATTGGCACATGTCACCCAGGGTCATCAATTTGAAGGGGGTAAGGGAGAGTCTTGAGAACCACCTTCAATAGAGGGATGTTTGATGTTGAAGAGATGAATCGTTGACATGATAAAGTGGCGTTTCTTCCCGGAGGCTGCTTAGGTGTCATCAGTGGGGCTAGCAAGCTAGCAGCCTCCTGCCCCAGAAGCCACAATATATATATATATATATATATATATATATATATATATATATATATATATATATATATATATATATATATATATATATATATATATATATATATATATATATATGCTTCAACTTAAATTATTTTAGTGGATTTTGTTCTTTGCCAATATTGGGTATAATTGTACAGAATTCACTAAACGCCAAAAACAATAAGGTTCATTACTGATTCAATAACGGTCGTGATCGTAGCTTATTGTTTATTCAAATTAATAATCAAAATGTAAAGAAAGGGAGGTAAATTGTCTTTTCTTTTCAAATATTTCAACTATCATTCTATCTCTATTCTCTTTGCCTAATACTTATCGATTTACCATTTTACCTACTAAGTTATTGTAAGTGCTAATTGACTAAAACCACAAGGCTGAGTTATCTTAGGGCTTCAAGAACTACCTCAAAGAGCATAAATTCTTTGAAAAACAACAAATTCAAGGTAAGACTTATATAGATACACAATTGTTAAAATATATATTATTTTTTAGTTTTAAAAGCTTTCAAAGATTTTTGTTAATTAATTTAATCTGCTTTAGATTTTTGTAATGATATATACCTTGTTATTTTGAAACCTTTTTGTGAAGTCGCGCACTTAATTCGCGCATTAGTCGAGAATCTGAAAGGTCGCGCATTTGCGCTATCGCATTACCTTTATCTCGAGTCGCGCAGTTGTGCCCGCGCACTACCCAAAGAAGTCGCGCGCCCACCCATGATATATATATATATATCGGCGTATTAAAACGCGAAAGTGTTTCACGATAAATGCGAAAACGGTTAAACACCCAAACTGAAACTGAACGAAGTACAAAG
>JABUQX010076566.1:95000-97500 GCA_015478945.1 Trachelipus rathkii | reverse complement strand
CTTACTCTACTTCTTACTTCCTCTCCCAGAAAGGATTTTTATCATGTCAGTCGCGCGAAGGTCTTCCTCCAGACATCCCTCTCCTGGACCACTCGTTTTTCTCTTCAACCTGCTCCATTGTCTGCAGCTGGGCCATTCTTTTTGTAGAGAAATCACTCCACTGATTCGGCCATCTCTTTTTTCGGCTCTACCGCCCTCGGTCCTCTTCGCTTTCGGTGTCCCTACATCCCAGTCTTCTTTTCGGCAATCCCTGTCCGGCTGCACCCATCTCAGATGCCTGCCACCATCTCTAGTCTTTCACCATATCCTCTTCAGTATACAATCTTCCTCCACTCTACAGTCTCTCTTGGTTACTTCGTTCCTTTATTCTGTCTCATTCTGCTTCTTGCAGTCATTGCTCTCAGAGCTCTCATTTCTGTCGCTTGCTTGCATTTTGCTCGTCCTCTCTTCTCGTAGTAGTACACGTTTCGGCTCTCCGTACAGCAGCGTCGGGGTGAGTATAACTTTACGAAAATTACTTTTTTTAATTTTTTAATCTTTTCCGTGCCTTCCATTCAATGGTAAAAATGCTCTCAGCATAAGTCTTGGTCCATACTTTTGGCATTATTCTGAGTAATCTACTCACTCCACATCCTCGCCTCTCTGTTAAAACATCCCAACTAGGATACAACGCAGTATTTACCGCTTTCACCTCCTCCTCTCTCCACCATCATTCCTCATGCCGTTCATCGCTTTCCATTCACCGTTACCATTAAATATATCTTTGTTTTATGCTGTAAATTACATCCTTCACCCTGCAATCTTCCACACTCCTCCTCCGCCAAACAGCCTGCACCACCTCCGTATCTTCTCCTCTTCACTCCAAACATGTTCTAGAGATCGTACTGTATACGCCATTTAATCTCTTAAATTCAAAGACTCTCCAATCTCACCATTCCACTTTACTTATTAACAATCTAAATATAAGATGAACAATACAGACGTTCCCTTGATTTAATTCCTGTATTACTTCGAACCATATATCATTCACTCCTCCGTCTGATGACAAGTACAAGACAACTACGATTTTCAGTACATATCATTATTGCTTTCTTCATCTATCCACGTCACTCCAGTAATTTCTCCAGCGCTCTCCATTAAGTCTCTCTCCGACAAATCAAAGCCTTTTGCAGATCAAATAGAACAGCAACATTAAAACTCTGCCGTATCTACATTTTCTCCATACTATCCTTAGTGTAAACAGAGATCTGATACGTTCCTTCTATCCTCCAAAACCGTTGTTGACCCTCTCCCAGTTCTCGGCTCCCTCATTGTCTCAACTTCTTCTCCAATTATTCGTTCGTTGATGTTTAGCCAGTGGTCAATCGAAGCGAAATTCCATTCTATAGCTATCACAGTTACTTGGATCTCTTACCATGTTATATATTGGTAATTATATTGCTTTGCCCCACCTTTCCGGCAACTTTCCCTCTCTCCAACAAATGTTCAACAGATATATGAACTCTCTCTCCTCCAATTCCCTCTCCATCCTATCACCACTCGACGCCAACTTCATCTTCACCATGAGCACTTTGCCCCTTTCAATCTTTTTTATAGGCTCCTCAATATTTTCCATTGTAATCTCCTCTTCCTCCTTTTCTTAGTCCTCCTCCGCATTCTCCCCTGATCCCACCACCATTCCTCTTGTGGCTCTGTATTCTACGAATTCAACAAGTCTTCATAGGTGTTCCGGTCACCTTTCATACCCTTTCTTCCGGTTTAACAGATCTATCCATTTCTATTCGTTTATGTTTTTCTGATTTTATTCTTCGGTTTCCTATATGCTTTGCCATCTTAAAACATCTTTTATTCCCCTCATTACATTCTTCGTAATTCTGCCGCTATCTTCTCCGCTTCCTCCCTCTTCGCCCCCCTCTTGATTCTTTCTGCTTCATTTCTGCTTGTTACTACTCCTCTCTTCGTTTTCTCCCATTCTCTCTTCAGGCCATTTTCCTCATTTTCTAATGTTTTCTTTCGATGCATCTTTTCATTCTTCGTTCCACTATTACGGTGGTGTCTTTTTCTTGTTCCTACCCACCAATCCTTTTACCATCGTGTCTTCTGCAATTCTTTAATTTAAATCTGCAACCTTCTCATCTTCCACTCCGCTTCTCAAGGTCTCTTGCATTTACTGTTTGTACTTTTCTCTCTTCTATCTTTGTTCACCCAGCCTTTCTCTTTGATCACTGTCTGTTTTTGTCCTTAACAGATTCTTTCGGCCACTCATTACCTCACATCCGGCCACCCCACCAATCTGTGAATCCGCATCCAATGACACTGCTTTTACTATTTTTTACATTTTTATTATTTTATTTATTCACATAGTCTATTATCGATTTTTGATCAAATTGCTGGAGTTTATTTGTTATCCCACCGTATAATCTCGCCATTAGATGATGAAGTGTGACCCGATGTTTATTAAAAGGATGTTACATATCTTCAAATTCATTCCTCAAACAGT
>JABUQX010076566.1:87500-92500 GCA_015478945.1 Trachelipus rathkii | reverse complement strand
TAAATTATATAATATATACTATAGTATAAATGTATATATAATTATATATTATATATATAATTATAATATATTTGGGTTTTTACACAGAATTGAGATTAATATGGATATATATATATATTACTATAGTATATATATTATATATATATATTAATATATATATTAATATATATATATATATATTATATATATATATATAATATATAATATATATATATATATAATATATTATATATATATATATATATATTATATTATATATATTTGGTTTTACACAGAAAACTGATTAACATATATATATATAATTATATATATATATATATATATATATAATATATAATATATATATATTATATATATTATATATAATTATAGATTATAATATATAAAGTCTACCGAGCTGAATACGTAGCATTAGACATCGACTCTGACGAATCGAGGCTTCATGGATTCTACTAAAGTCTGGACGAGATAGACCTTCTTATGGGTGGAAAGGGTGGTCAAAAATATTTCAGAAGGGGGGCAGAATGATTTAGGTGAGGACCTTAAATTAGCAATGGACTGCTGGAAGTGAACTAACACCTGCACTCCTCTCACCAAGGACATCTTTTCCTTTCAGCATAGGCAGAATTTGTTGAACTTGTTCATAAAATATAATACACCTCTCCTTAGTTTTGTGGCTGTAGAGCGAATATTTAGTATTGGTGGGGATATTTTGAGGGCAAGAGGTCAGCCTTAACTGCTTTTTAAATTTCTGGCAGCCTAATCTTTTTGAAAGGAAATATGGATCTCTTGTCCTTAGAAGACGACATTGAGGAGGATGTGGAAATTTGAGATTTTTGTTAAATATTTCATCAGATTTCAAATAATATTATAAATAAATATTTTTTTTAAGATATATATACTATTTAGTATTAATACTAAAATTTTTGTGAAGTCGCCGATTATTAGCGGGAGGACGTGGGACGTGCGGAACTAGCGGATAGCAGGAGGTTTGATGGTGCTGATAAGTTGTCGGAGGAGGTGCGCTAGCGGACTACGTTTTCTCGAGGTCTGGGTGGTGTCGATAGCAGACTAGCACCTATGGAGGAAATGCCCCTGATATATATATATATATATATATATATATATATTATATAAATTATAATATATAGATATATATTATTATATATATATATATATATATATATAAAAATATCTATCCGTCGATATATTTCTTTATTATATATTATATATATTCTAACATTAAACAAATACAGCCAATATTTATAGTATCGTTCAGTCATGTTTCATTATTTGCAGTAATTGCTTGACGTCACAATTTACTGTTTGGTAACTTTCTTAGCGATAGCAGTAATTAGTACTTTTTATTTTTCTCTTTCCTTATGCCATTATCTACTGCAGGCGTAACTTTCGATCTTCAAAGCAATTCTAATCACGTCTAATGGCAATTGACATAATATTTTAGTAACTGTGGTCATTTATGATTACATAAATACAATTAAAAAAATTTACTTTTATTAACTTTTTTGGGTTCCCTAGCTTCTAATATAATAAGTCAAGGGCAAGGTTAGCAAACAGCTTGCCTTTTCCACTGCCACTTCGATGTTCGACGGACATGTCCATTTAGGAGTGACCTTTAACCACAGGGCATGCTTATTAGGATCACCAGAAGATATATACTTTCCTCAAAATCACAATTCAATACATAGCTAAAAAACGTACTTTTTAACTTTAAACAAAAAATATTCTTGAACTAATTTTAAAATGTAAAATTATTATTTTTGCTTTAGCCAAATAAACAAAGATAAAATTTTTAAAAATTTTAGTCATAAAAATAATATTTGCAGGTAATGTTTCATTCTTTAGAAGTACTGTCAAATGGTACGACCATTCGGTAAGTGTTTCAACCTCGTCCTGCCTTAGCCATCTGTCTGAAGACTCTGAAGGAGAATAGAGATAGCTAGGACTGATTTTGTGCCAACCATTGGTGGACTTGGTAACCAAAGTTTAATGGAATATTTCGTATAAATGGTATGTTTTTTCAGTGATATAAGTATTAGTTGAGGTGTTATAAGAATGTTTATATTATTATATAGTAATATCGTACTATATGTATGTATATATGGTATTAATATATATTATATAATATAAATATATATATATGTATAATATATATATAGTAGATATATTATAAATAATATAATAAAATTATATATATCTATATATTCTTTATATATAGTAAAATATATTGATATATATATATATCAAATATATATAATATATTATATATATATATAAATATATAATATATTAATATATATATATATATATTAGACATTAGATATATACTATATAATTTATATATAATATCAAGATACTCTATTATGCTTCAATAATTTTCAAAACCTGTTAAATATTTTATTTAATTATTACCTTTAATATTATTAATGATTCATATAATCTGATTATATTTGATTTGATTATTATTATAAGTTTAATTGTTAATTATTATTATTATATATATTATTATTATATTGATTATTTATTATTATATTATTAATATTATATATTATTATTGATTGTTATTATTATTATTATTATTTGTTATTTTTATTATTATTATTATTATTATTATTATTATTATTATTATTATTATTATTATTATTATTATTATTATTATTATTATTATTATTATTTTTTTTTTTATTTATTATTATATTATTATATTATTATATTATTATTCATGTGGAATTGTCGCGGTCGGAAACCATTCGACTGATTCCATCATCAGGCTATAAATAATAAAATAAAATGGAAATATCCTTACTTCTTTCACAACCCGAATAATAATACAAAGTTTCAATGATAGTCGTTAAAATTCAAAGTTCAAGCAATTCATGGTTTGTTTATTTTTTTTAATTTGTTTGTAAATTTATTTACTGAATTGAATGAGTACAATGTGGAAAAAAAATTTTTTGTGAGAATGTTCGAAGATACGCGACGGACAAGCTTAGGTACTATAATTAAGACCAAGGTTATTATTTTTATTTTTTGTTTATAATTTTAATATTAAAGAAAGTTTCTTCATTGCGATAGAAAGAAGATACTTTCTCAGGAGGCTTGAAAAAGCAACAAAATCATACATTAAAATAATACATAAAATAATAATAATAATAATACTATAATTAACACAAGAAACAAATCATAATAATACATAATCAATAGTAATAATAATAATATAATAAAATAATAATAATAAATAATTAATATAATATAAAAATATAATTATAAGTGAAAAAAAATTGATAGTTAACAATTAATCAGACAATATAATATAGACTAATAATTAATAAATATAATAATATAATATAATAATAATAAATACCAAAATAATTCTAATAATAAAAATGAATACCAAAAAGTAAGACAAAATCCTAAAATGAAAACCTATGAATAAAAATAAAATACAAAAATAAAAATAAAAATACAAATAGGAATAAAAATAAAAATAAAAGTAAGTAAAAGTACACTAAAAGTAATAAAGTAAAAAGTAAAAGTAGAAAGTTAAAAAGTAAAAGTAAAGTAAAGTAAAGGTATATGTATATGTAAATGTAAATGTAAATGTAAAATGTAAATGTAAAATTTTAAAAGTAAAAGTAAAAGTGAAAGTAAAAAGTGAAAGTAAAAAGTAAAAATAAAAAAAAAATAAAATAAAAATAAAAATATAAAATAAAAATTAAAAAAAAGGATAAAATAAAAATAAAAATAAAAAGGAATATAAAGAATCAAATAAAATAAAAATAAATAATGATTGTAATAATATAATAACTAAAAATATCTTTGTAATTATGGTAATAATAATTATAATTAATAATAATATAATAATAATAATAAATAAATAATAAGGTAATAAAATAATAATATGGATAGATAGATAGATAGATAGATTAGATAGATAGATAGATAGATAGATAGATAGATAGATAGATAGATAGATAGATAGATAGAACTTAAATTTTTGCAATCAAGTCAGAGATAAAAAAAACTAAACAAATTAATATGTTTTTTCATATACATACATTAAATTATTACATTAATTAAAAAAACTGCTTTTCAACCTTTCGTTCTTTACTATTCTTTATGGACGAACGTTACTCCATCTAAAGAACTTACAAACTACATCGATAACGGAAGATGGCTTAAAATAATCATGTAATGTAAGATAAGCAGAGGACTTTGAAATGGTGTTTATATAGTAAACTTGATTGACGAATCCTCAAGATTATCTTGCATGGAAAGCGAACAAATAAAGGTTGATAGATGGAAGAAGCCCATATAAGTATCATTGTGAGGGAGATGAGTAGTTGGAATGTCTCTATTGCTCCTTAAGATCGAAAAGTATGGCTTTGTGCACTTTTCATAGTGGAATATCTGAAAGCTCTGAGAAATCGCGCCGATAAGGAGATAAAGATTCTTTTGATAATTCGATGAGCAGGTGTGGTTTACAATATCAATGAAAGCTTAAGCACAAGAACATAAACCTATTTAATTTCGTCAACATATATGAACATAAGAATGAGGCAGGGTTGTGGGATTGGAATACCATCTTTGAAATAACAAAGAACAAAATAGTGAGGCACTCTTACCATTTAAAAGCCCTCTTTAAACAGAAGCGAAACTGCCGCCAGACACAAATTTATACCACAACATATATGGATAGATTAGATTGTATGCTGACAGGGACTGGATGAATGCACTGACCTGGAAATCTCGTCAAAAAAAAAAAAAACGCAGCACAGGGGTTCAATTTTGTTAAAAAAAACATATCCCCCGCAGTCTCATTTTTGGAGCATGTATTGTGCAATCGTCGATACTAAAGGACCGTGCAGGAAGATCTTAACAGCTCGAGAATAGCCTCACGGGTTTAATCATATTTAAATCGAAGAAGAAGATAATGATCTGGGTCGATGCCTTCAAAATCAAAACTGATAAAGTGAAGA
>JABUQX010076566.1:65000-72500 GCA_015478945.1 Trachelipus rathkii | reverse complement strand
TACAAAGTTACATCCCCCTGGGTCCCCCGAAGGGGGACCCCACCCCCCTTTAAAAATCGAAGTGTTCGTAATTGTCTGAAATTTGGGAGAGGATCCAGAGTTGAATTTCTAGAAATACTTGATATGTGAATCTGTGGAGTTGGCTCCGGCTCCGGTGCTGGAGCCACTGCGGTGCCGAGTTAATAAACAGTCGTATAACAACAATGTTGGTGTCCTTATAAGGGTTATCGAGGTCGTAGAGTTCGAATATGATGGTTATAAGCCCGTGTAGGGTGTCTAGGACCCCCATTAGGGGGGTCTCGACTGAAAAAAGAGCACAGAGTGGGAAAACAGAGGTCGAAGGAGGAATGAAGAAGGATGAAAGATGAATAAAGAGGGAAAGAATGAAGAAGGAGTCTGACTCAGAAGAGTAGGAGTTGACAGCTGCACCGGTGCGGTGCCGAGTTATTAAATATTTGTGTAATGATACAATATTTGGTGTCTTATATTGATTATTGAACCTAGTAGATTTCGAAAATAAATGGTTTTCAGAACCATCAAGAAATAAAAATTAAATAAATAAATAAATAAGATAAATAAAATATTCTTACACTTTTTTATGTTTATAACTTACAAATTTACGTTTATTTACATACCCTAAAGCAGTAAATTCAGTAAAAATCAAACCACCATCCAGCCCCCTCCTGCCACCCTCCTGTCCATCCTTGATCTATTGATCTAATTGATCTATTTGATTTCAAGTCACATTACGAGTGTCATTTTTGGATAAACATAACATAAAATCAAGTTCTTTATAAAAAGATCAGACAATATATGCTGGCGTAACAAAGTTTTCACAGTATAAAGCTTACTTGGCATCATCTGAACTATGAATTAACCCACACGAGAAAACCTAAACACATCTTAAACAGGGAATAAACGGTTAACGTTTAACAGAGTTCACACTTAACAAACAGTAAAGTAACTAACATAACAATCCAAAAACGAAACTTATTCACACTTTGTCAAGCATGTCTCTAACATTACAATGTTATTTTACATTAACATTGGTAACTATGTAACAAAAATTTACATTAACCGTGTGATAATTATATACAGACCAATGAGTTATACTCTAACTGTAACAAAGTTTTCATATTAATAAAGCTAACATAGCATCAACTGAGCTAAGAATATAATGTACAAAGGCAAACCAGACACATCTTAAGCAAGAATAAAACTGCTAACCTTAACAAAGATCCACACTTAAACACCAGTAAAAGTAACTAAACATAGAAAAATGCAACATACGTAACCTATTTCTTTACTTATCAAACCATATCTCCAACATAACATGTTAATTTACACTAACATTGATAATTTTAACTAAAATTTTATCACAAACATTGGTTAATATATAACAAGCAGTGGAAAGTATGCTAAACGTACCAAAGTTTCCACATCAATAAGTAACATGATCGTTACATGAAAAACTTAAGAAAAATAATGTACATAAGACAAAACCTATCAACACTTAAACACGAATAAACTGTTTAACATTAACAAAGTTCCACACTTTAACACCAGTAAAGCCAACTAACATGGTATGAAACGTAACTAATCTACTTTTTTCAAGGGGCATACTCTTACATATTAACGTTAATCTTACAACTAACACAGTAACATTTAACTAAAATTTCTCACAACATTGTTTAATTATACTGATCAACGAATATACTTTAACATAATAAAGTTTCCACATCAATAAACCTAACATAGCGTAACATGAACTAGAAAATAATGTACAAAGACAAACCTAACACAACTAACACACGAATAAAAACTGTTAAACATTAACAAAGTTCCATTGAGTTCTTTATATACTAATCAGCGAATATATGCTTTAAACATAACAATGTCTTCACCATTAATAAAGCTAACCATAGCATTCAATGAACTAGGGAAAATATGTACAACGGACAAACCTACACATCTACGTCCTAATAAACGTTAACATTAACAAAGTTCCACACTTAACATACTTTAACATACAAAAAGTAAAAACTGTTTCACACTTTTTTCCAAGCTATCTCTAACATATTAACGTTAATCTTTACAATGACACAGTAACATTGTTATCAAATTGTATCATGAAACTTGTCCGATTATCATACGGACCAACGAATATATGCAAACTACCAAAGTTTTTTTACATTATCATAGTAATATTTAACAAATATTTATACCTTATACCAAATAACATTATCTCTTTTTAGACTCCGTCCCCCTTTCAGAAAATATCAAGTCTAAACATGAAAATGATTTTTTATGCTTTAACCATTTGCATAAAGTGATGAAATACTTATTATATTTGACCCTCTGGTAGGAATACAAGCAATGTAGCAGTCGCCATTCGGTTTACGATTAAATATAAATGACACATCGTTGGGAATAACGAAACTCCTCGTGAAGATATCAACAACAAGCGTAGAGATGTGGGGAGATGTCTTCGTATCATCACTGCGAAAACTATCCTACTGAAGAAAATAGTGTGTAATATAAACAACCCTTAAGTGTAATGAGATTCTTTCTTTCATCCAATCAGAAGAAAAGTAAACAAGAATACAACGCACAAAACGAACCATATCAGTTTCAAAAGGGGTATATATTCTCGCTAGACAAACAACAACAACAACAAACAACAACAACAACAACAACAACAACAACAACAACAACAACAACAACAACAACAACAACAACAAGTTCAAGAGCAAACCTTTATTACAAGAACCAAAAATATATGCTAACCGTAACATTTGTTTTCACATTATAAAGCTAACAGAGGCATTACCAGAACTAAGATATATTGTTAAAATAACAAAAATCTAACACACCTTACGCTAGAATAAAAAAAAACTAACATTAACAAAGTTCCATACTTAACAGCGGTAAAGTACCTAACATAGCATACAAACGTAACCTATTCACTCTTTTTCAAGCATATCTCTTACATATCAATGTTTATTTTACATTAACATCGGATTTACGCATTTTAGAGTATCATTTCGGATAAACATTAGCACAAAATGAGTTCTTTATATACTAAACATCGGAATATATGCTAACATAACAAGGTTTCCATATTAATAAAGCTTAACATAGCATCATATGAACAAGGAAAATAATGTACAACCACAAACTAACACAATTTAAGCACGAATAAAGTGTATAACAATTAACAAAGTTCCACACTTAACACGAGTAAAGTAACTAACATTATACAAAAACAAACCTATCATACTTTTCCATGCATATCTCTAACATATTAACGTTAATTTTAAATTGACACAGTAATAATATTTAACAAGGATCCGTCCCACCCGCCTGTGATCTATTGAACTATTGATTCAGTCATATTTTGTATAACATATTGGAAAAACATTAACATAAAAAATAAGTTCTTTATATACTAACCTACGAATATATATGCTTAACCAACCAAAGTTTTAGCAGCAATAAAGCTAACAAATCATAACTGCGGACTAGGAATATAATGTACAAATGCAACCCTAACATCCTAGCGGATGAATAATCAGCTAACATCCTTGAAAAATTCCCTACTGATCAAGGTAAAAAGTAGCAAACAGGTCATACAATACTCGATATGTTCTCACTTTTCGAGCATATTAGCAACAGGTAAAGACGTATTATCTAACAAAATCCTTAACAAAGTGACCAAGCTTATCAAGCATGCCATCATCTTGAACTTATGAATTGACACTATTTCATCTAAGTTGTCACTCGTTTCCGAGTATAACATCATGACCTAGTGAATAAACGTAGGCATTAGCAAAAGTTTCTCCTTAAAAAAAGCAAACCTACAATTACTCACAAAAAAACTAAACCTAGGCTCCACGTTTCTAAACACATCATCGTCAGTTAACACAGTAATATCTTACAAAAAACTCATCATTTCTTTAACAAATCAGTGTTATTTTCCCATTGTCATAGTAATATAACATAACGTACCTAACCTACGAATAAACAGTTTTCATGAACCAAGAGTATCTTAAAGCAAACAGCATTACTACGAGAGAAAACCCAGGGGGATGCGCCCCTTAAAAGGGTGTGAATCCTGAGAGGGGGAAATCACCCGAAGGGGTGTAAGCTGGTTTTGGGGCTCAGCCCTTCGGGCTGAGGCCTTACCCTCCTTCGGAGGGTAACCGCTTACACCCCTTCGGGGTGATTCCCCCCTCGCAGGATTCACACCCTTCAAGAGGCGCATCCCCCTGGGTTTTCTCTCGGTAGGTAATGTGTTGCTTTAGATACTCTGGGTTAATGAAAACTGTTTATTCGTAAGTTAGATACGTTATGTTAAATAATATTACTATGACAATGTGAGAATAACACTGATTTGTTAGAGAAATGATGAGTTTTTTAAGATATTACTGTGTTACTGACGATGATGTGGTAGAAACGTGAGCCTAGGTTAAGTTTTGTTGAGTAATGTTAGGTTTCCCTAGACTTTTTGCTAATGTCTACGTTTATTCATAGGTTCAAATGATGTTTTACTCGAAACGAGTGACACTTTGATGAAGATCAGTGTCAATTCATAGTTCAAGATGATGGCATCTTGATAGATTAGTCACCTTTGTAAGGGGATTTTGTTAGATAAATAGTCTTTACCTGTTGCTATATGCTTCGAAAAGTGGGGAACATATCGGAGTATTGACGACCTATTAGCTACTTTACCTTATCAGCTAGGGAATTTTTCAGGATGGGTAGCTGAATTATCATACGCTAGATGTTTAGTTTGCATTTGTCATTTTATTCCTAGTCGCAGTTATGATTGTTAGCTTTTATTGATGGCTAAAACTTTGTTGGCTTAAGCATATATGATTCGTAGGTTAGTATATAAAGAACTTGATTTTTTATGCTTATGTTATGTCCAAAATGATACTCAAAATATGACTTGAATTCAATAGTTCAATAGATCACAAGCGGGTGGGACGGGTAGGGGTTAAATATTACTGTGTCAATGGAAAATTAACGTTAATATGTTAGAGATAGCATGGAAAAAGTATAATGAATAGGTAGTTTTGATGGCAATGTTCGTTACTTACAGGTGTTAAGTGTGGAAACTTTGTTAATGTTAAACACTTTATTACGTGCTTAAATTGTCGTTAGGTTTGTGCAGTTTGTACATTATTTCTTAGTTCATATGATGCGATGTTAGCTTTATTAATGGGAAAACCTTGTTATGTTAGCCATATATTCGATGTTTAGTATATAAAGAACTTTTGTGCTATGTTTATCCGAAATGATACTCTAAATGCTACGTAAATCCAATGTTAATGTAAAATTAAAATTGATATGTTAGAGATAAGCTTGGAAAAAAAAGAGTGAATGAGGTTACGTTTTGTATGCTTGTGCTAGGTCTTTACCGCTGTAAGTATGGGAAACTTTTAATGTATAGTTTGTTTTATTCTAGCGTAAGGTGTGTTAGATTTTGTTATTGTAAATTATATTCTTAGTTCTGGTAATGCTATGTTAGCTTTATTAATGGTTAAACGATGTTTACGTTGGCATATATTCGTTGGTTGGTTGGTTATAAAGAACTTATTCTTGTACTATGTTATTGTGCTGTTGTTGTTGTTGTAATTGTTTTGCTGTTGTTGTTGTTGTTGTTGTTGTTGTTGTGGTTGTCTAACGAGAATTCTAACGAGAATATATATACCCCTTTTGAACTGATGTGGTTCGTTTGTGCGTTGTATTCTTGTTTACTTTCTTCTGATTGGATGAAAGAAAGAATCTCATTACACTTAAGGGTTGTTTATACACTATTTTCTTCAGTAGGATAGTTTTCGCAGTGATGATACGAAGACATCTCCCCACATCTCTACGCTTGTTGTTGATATTTTCACGAGGAGTTTCGTTATTCCCAACGATGTGGCATTTATATTTAATCGTAAACCGAATGGCGACTGCTACATTGCTTGTATTCCTGCCAGAGGGTCAAATATAATAAGTATTGCATCACTTTATGCAAATGGTTATAGCATAAAATCATTTTCATGTTTAGACTTGATATTTTCTGAAAGGGGGACGGAGTCAAAAAGAGATAATGTTATTTGGTAAGGTTATGATAGAAAATTATTTGTTAAAATATGACTATATAATGCTGAAAAAACTTGGTAGGTTTGGCATATATTCTTGGTCTGTATTATGATAATCGGTTCAAGGTTTATGATACATTCTTTGATAAATGTTACTTTGTCAATGTAAGATTAACGTTAAATATGTTAGAGATATGCTTGGAAAAAAGTATGAACAGGTTACGTTTTGTATGTAAAGTTAGTTCTTTTACTTGGTATTAAGTGTTGGAACTTTAGTTAATGTTGAACAGTTTTATTAGGAGTAAATGTGTTAGGTTTTCGATTGTACATTTTATTTTCCTAGTTCATATGAGGCTATATATGTTAGCTTTTATTAATGTGAAGACATTGTTATGTTACATATATTCGCTGATTAGTATATAAAGAACTCTAAGTGTGGAACTTTGTAATGTTAACATTTATTCGTATGTAAGTTGTGTTAGTTTGTCTTTTGTACATTATTTTCTTAGTCATGTACGCTTGTAGGTTATTTAGTGGAAAACTTATATTATGTTAGAGTTATTCGTTGATTCAGTATAATTAACCAATGTTGTGAGAAAATTTAGATTAATGTTACTGTGTTAGTGTAAGATGTAACGTTAATATGTTAGAGTTATGCTGAAAAAGTAAGATTAGGTTACGTTTTGCATACCCATGTTAGTTGCTTTACTGGTGTTAAGTGTGGAACTTTGTTAATGTTAACAGTTTATTCGTGTTTTAAGGTGTGATAGGTTTGTCTTTGTACATTATTTTCTTAGTTCATGTAACGATATGTTAGCTTATTGATGTGGAAACTTTGTTACGTCAGCATACTTTCGCTGCTCTGCTATTGATAATTAAACCAATGTTGTGTATAAATTTTTTAGTTAAAATATTTAACCCCCATGTTAGTGTAAAGTTGAACATCGTTATGTTGGAGATATGGTTGATTAAGTGAAGAATAGGTTACGTAATTGCATGCTATGTAGTTACTTTACTTGGTGTTAAGTGTGGATCTTTGTTAAAGGTTAGCAGTTTATTCTTGCTTAAGATGTGTCTGGTTTGCCTTTGTACATTTATATTCTTAGCTCAGTTGATGCTATGTTAGCTTTATTAATATGAAAAACTTTGTTACGTTAGAGTATACTCATTGTTCTGTATGATAATTACACAACGGTTATGGTTAAAGTTTTGTTTACATATTACCATGTTAATGTTTAAAAATAACATGTTATGTTAGAAACATGCTTGACAAAGTGTGAATAAGTTACGTTTTGGATGTTATAGTTAGTTACTTTACTGTTGTTAATGTGAAACTCTGTTAACGTTAACCGTTTATTCCTGTTTAAGATGTGTTAGCGTTTCTCGTTGTGGTTATATTCATAGT
>JABUQX010076566.1:47500-52500 GCA_015478945.1 Trachelipus rathkii | reverse complement strand
GCATCTCTTGTGCTAAAGGAAGATGACAGTTGTTTGGACTTATGGTATAGTCTGACTTTAATTTTTGAGGTATCTTTAGTTTTGAGGTGAGAGTTCAAAATATTACGAAGGCCCTTTCTTCTTTATTGAAGTCTATAGCATTAGAAGTTTTGAAGAAAAAATTTTTCGAATTTTTCTGATTATTTTTACTTTCTTTATTATATAATTTTGTAATGGTTTTATTAATTAAATTTTCAACTGAATATTGTGGATGATCACAGTTAATTAAATTTTACTTAATGCGGCAAATTTCTTCATCAAAAGTTTTCCCAAGTTGAACATAGGTTGTATGCTCTGTAAACTAAAGTTTTTACGATAGATTCTTTGTAAATAGTCGGTGAATAGGATCCATAGTTCATATACAGACCATTATCAGTGGGTTTGACATGAATGCCTGTGGATAATGAGCCGTCAGAATTAATACTGATTTTGATGTCTAAAAAACAGATAGCATTATTAACCTAAGTTTCGTATGTAAATTTTAAGCATGACAACTCTTGAATTCTATTGATGAACTGATGTATATGATCTATGTTCCTAAAGATAGTGAGGGTGTCGTCGACATATATTATGTAAAATACGGGGTTAAAGTTGTTTGTTTCACGAAGGAAGATACCTCAAAAATTAAAGTCAGACTATACCATAAGTCCAAACAACTGTCATCTTCCTTTAGCACAAGAGATGCTTTGACCGACAACCATCATGTTGTGTACCAATTTAACTGCCCTGAGTCAGACTGTACGTCGACATATATTGGATACACGATGAATAGATTGTCGGACAGGGCATATCAGCATCGCTACAGTTCCAGCAAAATCTTTGAACATTTCAACACGGCACATGGTGGTCAATCAACTATTAATAATATTTCTAAACACTTCACAATATTATACGGATCGTGTGAAGTCCAGAAACTTAAAATTGCGGAGGACTTCTACATCAAAACACGCAACCAGACATTAACATAAAATTTAATGTATTATCTGTCAGACTCAATACCATTTGATTTAATTATTATATATCAATTTAAGACTCATTCGCTTACAAGAAATAATCCTCTGAAGATGTCTCAAGTAGAGAGACGAAACGCGTCGGGAAACCTATGTAAATATATCTTCTTCTTCTCCTGTAAATTATTTTCAAAGATTATTTTAAGGAAATTAAATTATGTACAGAAATAATTATTTAGAACATTGGAAATAAAATTAAAAACTTTTATAAAATCAAAGGCTGATGTTGAATTCCTATATTATTATTATTATTATTATTATTATTATTATTATTATTATTATTATTATTATTATTATTATTATTATTATTATTATTATTATTATTATTATTATTATTATTATTATTATTATTATTATTATTATTATTATTATTATTATTATTATTATTATTATTATTATTATTATTATTATTATATAAATTATTATTATTATTATTATTATTCCGAAATGGCCAGTTTAGATCTAATATATATATATATATATATATATATATATATATATATATATATATATATATATATATATATATATATATATATATATATATATATATATATATATATATATATATATATATATATATATATATATATAAGTCCAAATCACGTTACTCTCATCAACGCTTCGCTTTTCGTATGCATGCCGTCCATTTTACTGTATTACTTTTAAAAATTTGTTACAATGTATCGTGATTGCATTTATTTACAGAAACTGAAGATCGAATTTCACCTACTTCAATTGAGTCTACTCCTGGCACTTCGTCTTGTAGGTATGAGAGAGAAGAAACTAGGCCTGCTTGCAATCAGCCACTATTAGATCGTCCTTCAGTAACGTCGGCTTCTCTCGGCAGAGATTCATCAAGAACTAATACCAGTTCTAACACAGAAAATGATGATGAAGAAAACCACCATGTGACGCCTGATGCTGCTCATAATGCTGCTACGCAACAGCTTGGATATTTCATCTGCCCCAACGAAAATGACCCAATTGGAATTAAAAAAGCTTTTATGAAGAAGTACCCTATTCAAGTTAGTGAAGGAAAAGGAGCTAAATTGCCATTTGACCCTTTAAAACTTTATTACCGACATTTACCGAATTTTGATAAAATTCACAGAAAATGGTTATCATATTCGATTCGGCTCAACAGAGTGTACTGCTCCAGTTGTATGGCTTTTGGAGGTAAAGATAATAAAGATTCTACATTTATTACTGGACATGACTCTTCTCCTAAGCATATTTATAAATTTGTTGAAATTCACGAAGACTCTCGTTATCATCAACTCGCAGCGAAGGTAGCTTTTCAAAGTCAAAAAGGTTATGATATTTCAACTCTTCTGACTATTAACCAAACCAACAAGCGAGAAAGAGAAGTTTACATCAGAAGTTTGGTTGTTCAACGTTTAATTGTTATAGTTTTGTTTATTAGAAAACAAGGCATTGCGTACAGAGGGGATAAAGCAGAAGGGGCTTATACGCTTGACTCTACAGATAATTATGGTGATTTTCTCGAACTGGTCATGTTGGTTGCAAATTATGATTTGATTTTACAAAATCATGTCAGAAAGCTACTGGAAAGTTAACTAAAAGACCGACTGGACGAGGCTCTTTGTTGACATTTTTTGTCAAAAACCTTTATCAACAAGCTACTTAAATAATTGGTTCGATGTTCCGTGATATCATTTTGAAAGACCTTCATGATAGCATAATATTCAGCGTGATGGTAGATAATACTCAAGATATAGCTGTTATGGACCAGTTGGCGATTTGCGTCCGCTATGTCTTTCAAGGAAAGATATATGAAAGACTTTTTAAAATAACAGTAGTCGATGATTCATCTGGATTGGCTTTGTACGAGCTTATAAAATCAGAATTAGCCAAGTGTGGCATTGCACCATCAAATATTATTGCTTGTTCATTTGACGGAGCTAACAATATGAAAGGTTGTTTTAACGGTCTACAAGTTCAGTTCAAAAAGGAAAATGAAGATCTTATTTACACTCACTGTATGGGACACTTGCTGAACTTGGTAGTAGCTGATTCAACAGTAACGTTGCTCCAAGCAGAAAACTTATTTGGATTTGGTGGAATAATCTGCTGGTTTCTAAGCTCGTCTTATAAAAGAATGGCCGTATGGGAGAGGGAAACAAAAAGAAAACATATTGCACATGAAAAATGCACAAGTTGCAAAAAATAGGAGCCACAAGTTGGTGGAGCAAACATAAAGCTCTTTCTTCAATTATCGATGAGGGATTTTTAAGAATTGAGAAAGCGTAAACGCAGAGAAACTATTCAATTTTATTACCGTTTTAAAAGAAATATCAAATGCAAATCTAAATTCATGGCAAGAAATTTAATTAGTCAATGGTCCAAATTTGAAAACCTATTTATGTCTATTGTTTTATTAGATTATTTCTTGTTATATCTCCCATTTCAAAATATTCACAAAATAAAACCATTGACTATTCTACAGCCTGGAACTTGGTAGAGAAGCTGCTTCAACAAGTAGGAAATAAAAGGAGTGATAAACACTTTCAGGCTCTGTATTCAAAAACAAAATATTATGCAAGTACAGTTAATAGCGAATTAGAAGATAGCAGTATTGATGTAGAAGTAGATTAGATTTCAAGGAAAAAAGAACTTCAAAGAAAAAGGTAATGCCTGGTGAAAATCAATAGATGAAGCTCCTGGAATCTCAACTGCTCAAAACTATAAATTGATCTTTGTCAGTGTTTTAGATCGTGCCAGGACAAGTATCGAAGAAAGATTTAGTCCGAAACAAAGAAATTTTAGAAGATTGTTCCTGGTTAGACCCAAAGAAATTTAATGAAATCGTAATGCTTGATAGTTTTCCTACGGAAGTTCTTTGTAATATTTCTAAACTTTGTAAAGTTGAAAGAAGTCAATTATTGATAGAGCTGAAACAGTTTGCAGATTAGTATGAAAGTTTTACAATGGCTGAAAAAACTTACATTAAAAGAAAACAAGACAATCTGAATAGAGCTGAAGAAATCTGTGAATTTGGCGATGTAGAATCTGAATTTGAAAAAGACGAAAATCATTATGGTACTGCTCTGACAATAAGCAATGTTTTCGATGTTTATCATGCTCCTTTTTTGTTGTTTTTGAACTCTCACAATCTGGATTGTTTACCAACCTATATGTAGCTTACAAGTTTGTACTTACCATACCTTGTACACAAGTCCCCTGTGAAAGGGTATTTTCTAAACTTAAAATAGTTAAGAATCGACTAAGATCTACTTTAAGCCATGATGGCTAATCTTCTTTTCATGAATGTAGAAAGAGACTTGTTTTATAACTTGGATAAAGATGTTATTATAGATGAAGTAGCCAGGACCAGTGAAGAACTGGCCAAAAAGCTGTTAGGTTTCGTAAACAATCTTTCACTATCACATAACCTTTCTTAGTTTGCTGTGTCTGTACTCTGTACGAAGGTATTGTAGAGCAATTTTTCTTTTTGTTATAAAATATATTCTACTATTTGTAACAATTAAATCATAATTAAAGAGGACATTGTTTTTCTTTTCAATATGCTTGGTTTTTCATTACCGATGTGACTTGTGTCCCTTTTTAATATTTACTGAGGTATTACAGTAGGATTTAGACTATTATAGCTTCAACAGTTTGATTTGGTTTCCTAAAACTAAAAATATTACTCAATCTCATTTTTAAGTAATAGACCACTCGTAATTAATTAGTATACTTATTTTTTCTAGCAGGGAACAAATTAGGTACGGTATATAAAAATTATATAAATATTTATTGTGAAAGTAAACTACATCAAAAATAGCTTACTTTTTTCCTCAACTATTTTCCCAAGTGACAAAATAGGTAAATGTGCTTTTTAAGCATGCAAGCATAATTTTCAAACATTACATATTCCCCTTTTCAATCTTTAGCCGAGGGCCCCCAAAGGAGCCAGTCCGGGCCTGA
>JABUQX010076566.1:5000-42500 GCA_015478945.1 Trachelipus rathkii | reverse complement strand
CTATAATTATACTTACCTCTACTTACTCTCTATTTCTATAGCATATCTCTTATTCTATTACTTCTAGTATCTTACAGCTCTCATTCATCTATTCTACCTCTCATCTCGCACTCATCTCATCTCTCTCTTTATCTCTCATCTTACTAATCATCATTACTACTCTCTATTCTTCCTATTCTACTATACTCTACACTTATCATAATATACTTACTTATATTAGAAGCATCATGATATCTGATATAATATATAATATCCCGTATATATATATAGTAATATAATAAGAGGTGACTCCGTTATAATATTTAGGTGTAGGCGTTACATTTTAGTTGTAGGATTTGGTTCAGGTTAGGATATAGAAGTAGGTTAGATTAGCCCTTATTGTAATTACTTCAAAACCGTAATTTTTTACTGGAAATTACCGAATACATTTTTTATCTGATTTCGGCCATGGAAGTCAATTCTCTTTATATAGTATTATCGAATTACCTAATATATAACAATAACTGCTATTATAGTTTATACATTATTAGTAATATTATAGTAATATAATATATATATTTATATTTAGATATAATTATCTATATATATAAGAATATATATATACGATGATATATATATATACTATATTAATAATCTATTATATACTATATTATTATTATATATAAGCAGATCTAAATGTACATTTTTTTTAATCTTTCTTCCTTTAGTTATTTAGCAGAATTTTGTTAGGTTTCAGTACCTAGATATCTAGGTTTACGATTACTTCTATATTCGTGTGTAATTACTAAATATTACCTCTGAATATTACGTTACAACTTTTATTGATTTTCATGTTTCCTAACTGGGTTGATCCCCCCCATCTTTTAGTCAACTCCTTCTGTATAATAGACCTATTTATACACATTCATTAGTATATAGTATTATATACTAACTAGAACTCTATATATTATATATATACATCTATTATATTATACTATATTATTATTATAATATACATATTTATATAAATATACAATATATACTATTATATATACTATATATTATTTATATATATCCACCATATAATCATTAATCTCTATATTTATATATATATCCATATATTCATTTTTATCATCCCTTCAATATATATAATTTAACTTACTACTAATTATCCTATACACATATGCTATGTTATATCCATTGGCCGTATTCTGTATTATGATATAACATAGTACAATGCGAATTAGATTATGATTTTATATACTAATCCTCCTTTCTCCAGCAAGACTTGCTTATGCCCGTTATTAGCCCGTTCATTGGCTTTTGCACTGAGGCAATACTCTGCTTCTCGTGGTAGTGCTTTTTTATTCGCTAACACCTGGCGTTATTAAGCATCTCTGTCATACCACTCACATTCTCTCTTTCAGGAGTTCGGGAGACAGGGTATCATTCAAAAACTCCCTGCGTGCTCTCTTTTTTCTCCTCCGAAATACAATATCTGCCGTCCTCTCTCGCGTACTCTCTCTCGTTTACAATCAGACTTCTGTTTCTACTACATTTACTCGTGGCGGCCCTCTCTGCTCGTCTTACAATACAATAATTGTTACACTTTCTCGGAGTATATATATATCACACTTTTACTTTTTCTCTTTGTTGCTCTCTCTTTTCTTTAGACGGAGAGTTGTGGGAATTAAGCCTATTGTGATTTAATTTCTAATATATCAAGTTGTAACAATGTTTAATTATAAGTCTTTTTTTTTACTAGCAAATATGTCTAACTATTTTTGGACATTTCTTGGTTTATCCTATTTCGATATTCCCTCAACTGGTCTAATGGAGGAAGCCCTCTAAGTTGTGTTCACTTCAAAAATTTTTACTCGGAGTTGTATTCACCGTTATATATTTTTATTTTTATATATATTACGGGATGAAACATATCTTCTTTCTTCTAACCACATCCTCAATCATAGTGTACCTAAACTCTATCTCTTCTAGTTGAATATGTGCGTCGTATTACACTGTAGTGTTATCTATTCAAACTTCTATAGCTGTGTACACTCTAGTTACTCTCTCCTTGACTCACGAACACTCAATAAATAATGACTATGAAAGTAATCTATTACTCATTATCTTTTATACCATTATTCTCTCTCAATAGATTTCGTATATCTCAACCGTAATATATGACTGTTGGCTAATCGTGAATGTCAGAGTGCAAAAGTCTCGTGTGACTGTTACTTTTCTTTTAAACAGTGAAATTATTTAAAGATCTGTATCAAAATATAGCCTCTCCACCTCACAGTAAAATTATGCCAATACGCTATTTAGGTGTGTACATATTGACACGTAGTGTAGAAGTAGTATTCCCTAATGTCTTGAGCTTTCTTCCCCCTCTGAAGATGAGATAACCTATTAACTATAAAATTAGTATATTTTAATTATAATAACGTAGATAGATCTATTCTCGGAATTTGTGCTTCGCCGTTCCTAAAGCATATAGCTATGAGAATCCATCTTCTCTTACAGCCGAAATCTTACATCATTTCTCACCTGCCTATTAGACATCTGAATATCTGATTGTATCGCGTAAACATGAACGATCATTAAGAGAGTGAGTAGCTATCACTTTAAATAATACCTCCATTCTCAATCTAGCTCAAGTGCGAGATCACATAGAGCTCACCATAAGTTAACTGCATTATGTTAGGCGCAGATAAATTATAATGTTCTCCTGATTGCGTTATAAAATAGTTGGCGCTTATCTACAACTGTCTCCACTACTCTTAATATAGTAATAATTCTTAATATCCCAAGTATGTACAAATTAAATTAGATACTTCAGTTATACAACTGGAAGATATTCAGGAATCTCTTATTTATTAACTACTTCTATGTTAATACACTAAGTTCATATATAAAAAAAATGTATACATAACATGTGGTGAGTGTCTCTGATCACGATGCTGCCTACTCCTCAATTTAACAAAATAAAGACACCCATCTAAACCAATAGTTCAGCGTAATTTGCATGAGTGATCAATAATATAGTATAAGTCTATACATTCATACATCACGTGCATTTTCATATTTCTTATTATCGCGTAATTTAATTACAATATACGATTTATCAAACTACTCAGAAAGAAGAGATCGCTCTGTTACCCGAATGGGCCAACACTGAACATGCCGTGTGAGCATATATTACACAAGTAACTCCTATACACCAGAGTTATGAGTATGTAGACAAGTGATGGCTCATCTCTCTCAAGCTGAAAAGAGTAAGATGATCTGCGTCGGTGTAACCTCGCGGGTCTGAGGGAAAGAGAGTACATGGGGAAGAGGGTAAACTCTATGTATCATTAACAGTTGTACACAGTGATTAGTGAGATCAAAACTAGTTATATTCCCAAAAGCCCAAACTTATTTAATAATTATCATTCACTCAATTCCCTCCTCCATTTTACAATCGTTGGCGTATAATTTTCTTACAATTTCAATTTGCTCTCTCTGAGTAGTATTCATTTGTATCCCTTAAGTCACTTTTTCGAGTAAGAGTGCTTTGTCATCAGACTCTAGTTCGATTAGCTCATATTTAATTTATACACTCTCATTAATGTTTAAAAGTAATTTTTGTTTGAAGAAATAATGAACAAGTTTATATGACATCGTAGATCGTATCTACATGAATACAACAATGTAACATATTCAATAAAAGACGATTAACTTGGATTAAGAACACAAAGCGTTAAATAGAATTAACACATTTCTAAGGTGTAAATGTGAGAATATATATGCACTTACCATAGAGTTATTCATAATCTCTCGGCGAGAGTAGTATACCTCCAGCTACGCGACTACAACCTACCTATTTAAATGGTAGCCCGGGTTGTATAAAGCAACGTTAACAATAACTAATTGATAAGTATCAATTATATATATATAAGTTCTATTAAAGAAACCTGATGGCGATTATTTATCGAGTTAGATTAGAAAATTGTAACTTTTACTGCAATGACGTATACTGTCATTTAAGCAATATATCAAGTTTCTTATGACTGACTACCTTCTCTATGTTATCGCCATATTTGCAACACACTGACAAAGAAAATATCATCTCAAATCTGTTACATTCAGAATTGTTATTACGGCGTTATTTTTGAGAACTCGTGCATAATTTTGCTTTTATTATCTTAACAGTACATTCTAATAATTACGTAATCTCACATACGACATCCGATTACGTAGCTAAAAATAAAATATCCAACAGATACTAAACATATTATCATACTAATTATACACATAAATAGTGATATCACGTATATCTAATTATATTCTAGGTGTATTGATATGGACATAAAATATATAAAAATGATTATTAAGATTAAAATTAGTATTAATTTATTATATTGTATCACATATTAATGCTAACAATAATACTTACTAGCGTTAAAAGTGATTGCGCTAGCGAAGCTCAATATGAGCATAAAGGAGTTATTTGTTAAGAGAGAAAAATTATTCCTCTCGACATATATTTTTATTACCTCCAAACTCCTAACTCTCTAGAGAGTTGTCCTCGAACCACCAATATGCGCTTATAGAGTATGGTCATATTGCATGTGAAGAAGGATTCATGAATCCATCATTGGCTTATGTCCCTCCAAAGTAAAGTCCTCATAGTTTAGATAGAGAAGTCACCATGAGATCTAGGTTACAGCAGTAGGGTTAAAAGCTTAGTTTTAGTGTGCTACAGGTTTACCAACTATTGGCGCCAAGTGAGACTCGGTAGACAAGCCTCAGAGAGTTTCCACTAACTAGAATAAGTTATAGTGTTCAAAGATCACCATATGACAACACATTCGTGATTAGCACTACATGAATATACTATAGACGCCTCCACACCGCTATGTAGATAGTTCTTACTCGATAATTCAACCTACTTAAATGTATCGCTTCTAAGCATTAACTCAATTTCTATATAGAACCATTAAATGTGAGCGAGGAGACTCACGTGCGCTCAGCTCAAGCGGAACTCTGACAATCCTCGCTCAAGACCACTGCTAGGAGATCACATCAATCCATCAATAGAACATTTTACCTCACACTGTATGCGTCCTGCTCTCACTTGATGGTACGAGTCCTAAGCGTCATAGATATGAGTAAGGCGGCGTGCGCTCTCGCGCATGTGTGCGATTCACCCGTTTGGTGGATCATGCATAAGGGTCGATTTACCATACACTTAGTCAAATACACACTCGACCCTCACAAACTAAATCTCCTCCGCCATCGACTTTTAATTGATTCTGGTCAGCACGCTTACATTGTGATCGGCTTACTATTACACGCATAGCGGATACATCTCAATTGACCACAATAGCATACACTTCATTTTCCATTTAACTTCCTAAGCACTTACCTGTTTTGCTGTCTTGATCCACTTTTTTCGGGCGTCTTTCCCGCCATCAGCGACTCGTTGATTGGGTAGATTAACCAGAAGTGTTATTGCCTTCTTCACGCACTTTATACATTCCACTTACCAATCCGACAATCCATTCTATCCTTCTAATAGGATTGTACCATAATCCCCGAAATTCTCCCAATTATGGAGACTTTCACAAGGTATTTTCTCCATTTATCCGAGTGTGTCGTGCGAGCGAGCTACCACTCTCTAACGTGCATTCTGCTTAAATACCGCCTTTTCATCCAAATTCCGATCTCTCTAGTCTATACGTGAGCTCATCCTCAATCCACCCAAACGAGTCACCTCGTCCCAATAGCTCTCGCAATGTGCTTCCATATAGTGAGTGTTCTTGCAAAACAAAGTGAGTCGCGAACTTTAAGCTCTTCTAGTTCTTGAGTCCATTGTGTGCGAGAGACGAATGCGAGTGTGCCATACGTACCTACTGCTTATAATAATCTTCGTATCTATCTCTCTCTACATAACTCAACGCATAGTATACTTTTAGCGTTACGTGAACAAACTGTTATCACATCGCGTTAACTACCTTCGCTTACAGGACCGCACTCACAGACCCTTAGTCCCATTTCTTTACATAATTTACGCTGTACCACAACTGTATAGATATATATATTGATATGTAAATATGACATACCTCACAGCCACCACTATATACTTATACTACAAAAATCTTATCATCTCTAACTTACTGATATAAGACTCATCACCTCTCAGTAATTGTTGCATTAATCTTGACCTTTCCCCTTTTTCAATCAACATTTCTTTTACTTCATTCTTATTTTTAACCTTATTCCGTAATCTTTCACTTGTCAAAGGTACTGCTCTCTAAACAAAAGGCTAACTTATAGATGAGTATAGTACATGGTTAATATATTAGTATACTAGGCCACTCATAGTAGTAATACTCTTAGGCACTCGTGTCGAAAAATAAATGTGTAAAAAAACATGCGAATAAACGTATGAGACGGAGACTTACTAAATCTATCTCAGCACGCTAACGGCGAAAAGGAAAACCCAGCCCTCGCTCTTACCGGCGCCTCCCTTATAACGTCGAGTACCAGTATATTAATTAGTTGATAGAGCTCTTACTGTATCTATATGTAATATTTCACTACAATTTTTATGTTCTGCTACATACTCGTCCCTCACCACCAAGTTGTTAGATTTGCACGCCACTCATAGTTCAGTTGAATACTCTCAACGACGAACTAGACTCACCCTACAATATGTGATAATAATAAGCCGAATCAATGTTTTAAGTGTGTTCATTCCCCGTTGCTACCATGATTAGGCAGTATCCACAATCACATATGCCCCATATTAACAAATAACTACCTCCGCCTATATTCCTCTCCTATCATGCCACCTTTATTCTCGCCTCTCCAGTGAATATGTATATTAGTATACATATTAACATTAACTATAATTTATCTCTTATCACTTCCAGATATATTCGATTATATATTCTATATGAGTCTTACAATCCATTATTCTATTTCGAGTATTATATATATATATATACTATATATATGAGTTCTTCCCAGCCGTATCGGATTCTCACTATATCATAACTCTCTCATAATAATTACTCACACACACTCTCGAGAGACACCCCCAGCTACATATTATATATTCCTCATAGCTGAGTAGTTACTCTATAATGACCTCACAATCCTACACCTGCTACCTATACTTCCAAGCTCAGATATCCTACGGGCCAAGGCTTATCCGAAAACAATGCAGGATCAGAACAGTGACATCATACGCCTCCCAATATCGCGCCGTAGAGTACTGGGCACCTACTCAATAACTACACACTATCTCTCTCCATGTCTTATATCGCCCAGTTACTACTCATCATATGATATCCTGCCAACGTTCTCCCGTCTCACCAATGTCTCCAGCAACGCACTCTCTACCGCTCTTCAACTAATATGCGTGAATCCGGATATTCAATTCCTGCACTAACTTATAATACTTGTCTCACTATTTGCTATGTATTTTATTTACCATCCTGTACCTACACTACCATAAACTAGATCTATAGATTTAATATACTCATATTAACATATTGCAAACTAATTAATTAAGTGATTGAGATAATCATTTATAATAGATATCTTATACTATATATTTACATTCTCTTATTTAACTGTATCTACTAATATACTATTGAGAGAATTCATCATGACATACTATATTTTACTCAATATACAAACATCAATTTCATAACATAGAATATTTTGCTCCTAACTACCGTATACTCATACTAGTACATTCGTTACATTGAAGCCGTACATAGCTACATCACTATGTGTAATAGTCCCTTATTACTATATTATCATATATACCAGATTATATAGAGCGTCGAACTACTCTCACATCATTAACTCACGACAGTTAAGAGTGACTTTCAGAGTACCTTTCTTACCTGCCTTTATCTATATGCAATATATCTACCCTTCTCTCATACCAGACTAAACATATCACTCACACACGCTACTGACTATATTGCTAACATCAATAACTGCTCATGACGGTAGTATAAGGTCGTCGTAATCAATAGCACTCTCTCCACATGTAACACAAGTTTCCATCTTCATATCCCTTCGTCATCTGACTCCATGAAAGGTAGGAAAAGATCGTACACATACCTACTAGTGTGAGAGGTAGTATATGCTGCGGTGTAGTTGATATACTCTTATATCTATACTATCTACTCATCTCAGCATCACCTTATTGCTATTATATTATGAATGCACCAAAGAAATACAGGCTTTTATTTCTATATCACTACTATCATTTCTAATCCAAACTAATATTATTTCACACATAATAATATAGAAGGTCTAATATTGTTAAAATCATCCTACAACTCACACTTATATTTCTAGTAATAACTGGATCTATACCTATTAAGAAAGTACTAGCTCAGGCGACCGATGTCCATGATAGCTCGCATGCTAACTCAACTCACTATCACGTAATATATACAAGCATCTTCAGCAATACCTGTACTAGTAAGTTATCCCATCTTTCTGCATGCTCAAGCATGACCCTATGTAATCAATTATAGTCAGATCAGATGACTTCAGATTACGAATATGTCTCTATACTCTTTCAAGGTCAAGCACTGACTCACTTATTCACAGCGCTTGAGCTCCAAGTAAAAATACTATCGGTGAGTATTACATGTACGTTAATCAATCTCACTACTACAAACTCTGTGTAATCTACACATACAGTAAGTAATATAACTCCATAAATATCTATAATACACTAGACTAAGATGGCAATAGATGGTACTCTCAATATATGGACTTACCATAGTACGAGCGTGTAACATCTACTCCAATAATCTACATTATACATTACAAATACTACTATTAATATAACATTATACTTAAACTACTAACTCAATAATTTATTATCTATACTATTTTAATTATAGCCCTAATCACCTCAATATACAATATAATTCCTTATTACTAAACTATACTCACTTAAAATCCATAATATAATAACATATACTCTCTATAATATTAGTATAAACAATTATAATAACCACTCTTTATATATATAGGATGGATATATACTTAAACATCTATCTATTTATATGTTATCTATATATTCATACTTCCAGCTCATATATATATACCTTATATTCGAATTTTTATAAATCCATATATATAATTAAATATCACTCATATAATTAACCTAAGAACTCAATAGACGAACCATAATATTTATATGATTATTACACTCATTATTATATATATAACTATATCATAATATAATATATTATGGGTTAGTAACTATGCGCTGATGTAGACCTAAATTGCAGTGTTGTATGGTGCATCATTAGCGTTGTGTCGTACCTTCATACTAAACTATATAATTCATACTTTAGTTACCAGTGACTATATTTAAGATATGTTAAAAATTAATTTATTAATGATTTATACTGTCATCTATTGATGCCTTCCTGGTAACTAACAGCACACATAAACGCGTAACAAGTGATCATTAAAAGAATAACAAATTATATTAAACTCTCGACTATATAGTTTCGATACTATCATTACGAGGAGACTGTAAGGAATACGGATGTATTGTCGAGGATTAATTGGAGTCGATTTGAGTGTGCGACAGATAATAACATCATTATCATTAAACGCACTTCTAAACACCAAAATATTAATTTCATTTATTATATTACATAATTATAAATATTTAATCATATTCTAATGCTTAACTACAGTCCCTATTCTAGTATATATCTTTGATTCTCAATCACTTATCGTAAATTGTATTCAAATCTTGTAGAGGATAGGTTATATTATATTGTAATTCACATACACATAACTCTCTAATCTCACACATACAATCTATATCATTAACTTATCTATCTATTCAACTGAGGACATTTATGCTAATTAATTGTTAAATTACATTGTAAAACATTATGAACATATCTAATTCAATAATTTTTTACAAAAATAAATTATGGGTAAGACACAGCTTTAGCAGAAGGTGAGAAAACAGCGGACTGATGACACTCAGTGAGAATTTTTTTTGGTAAGGTAATATGAATGTCATCTTGAAATAAATATCCCGCAGCACCGTGATTTTTTGTAATGCATTGTTATCTGTCTTTCCACTATATCTCTTAGCATACTTCATCTATCGTGATTCTCCACACTACGATAATCGTCCGTTGACAGACTTGATTGTCATAATTTAAGACTAAGACTTGAAGCGGAACCTCTATAAATTACTGAGGAAAAGGGTTAACATGGATGAGTAAACTATGTTTTTTCATTATATCCCTTATTCTTTTATGTGTTTTTTTCTAATTGCGTGTTCCTTCGTTAGTATAATAACATTTATTCAAGAATTTTCAAACGAAAATAGGTAAAAAAAAATTAAAATTTAATATATAATAGAATAGAAAATATAATAGTTTAGGATAACACCAAAAAAAATTATTGAACATTCATTTCACACTCAAATAGTTTAACACTTTTTTTCCTATTTCATTATAACAATCAAGCACATTTTTTCAATGATAATCTTAATGAAACTATCTATATACATGATAACTATATATTGTTCATCCTATTTGAGCCTATGAAACACATTACTATAAAACTAATTAATAGAAATATATATACATTTACTATATAATATTGGTATAGATATATATATAAATTTTAGGTATATTATTATAACTTATATTTACATTTAAATACGTAAATTATTTAAGTATTTATATATAATATATAAAACTACCATTTACCTAAAAAACATAATAGATATAAAAAAAGCATAGTAGACAAATAGAAATATCATATATATATATATCATTAAGATTATTTTCGGCTGTGCGCCCATTCTCTATTTTATTTTACACTTTTCATTGATTTATTTATTAATTTTTTGTATGAATATTTTTATGCAGATTGCGATAAAATATCCGAAGATGTATGAATCTAATACTAATAGCAAAACTTTGAAGTAAAAATTAACCCGTGGAGGTCTTCTTTTATGACATGTATCTTTTAATTCGATTGTGATAAATGATAGGAACTATATTCATTATTAAAATTACTAAATAACTCTTTTTCAGTGTAATAAAAAAAATAAGATTTTGATAAAATACTTCTTAATATATAATATATATATAAGAATTATTGTTTCATATACTAGCAATATATTTTGAAAAATTCTCTCTATTGCATTATATATAACACTTATTCTCATCTACTCGTATGCACACTCAGAGATTGTTTTAGAATATTGTGACGATGAGATTCAATCTAATTATGTAGGACATTGAGGAAATTCTACTAAACTACCTTCTTTGTCAAAAAATTCATTTTTCATTCTAATACACACGATTATAGTTTGTTAAAACACAAACTAACATGTAAGAATAAAATATATATTTTCACAGAAATTCGAGTATTAATTCAATCTATTTTGTGTATTCTATACACTTGTTATACTCACTTAGTGATATGATAATAAGTACTTAAAATATCGCCTTATACACAATTCCAAATAAGTAGTATAAGCATTATTCTGTTCTTATAGTTTAACTGTAGATTATTGGATAATATAACACTAGTGTGCAGAAATGAATTAATTTTCCTAGTGATTTCCGTCATAAGTTGTATTATGAATAAAAGTAATTTAGTGAAATATAGGATATATTAATCAATTTACAGCGAAAATGCTTGATTAGAGCAGACAGTCCATTTTAAATATCTAGTAACAATAATTATTTTTCTCATATCTCCTCTTTAATTTATCTTTGTATTTACTTATGTAAATATCGTGGATAATCTGTATCTATATATAAAAAAATAACAGTATTATAGTGATAATGATGATAGGTATAATAGCACTAATATATATATAGAGACTACAGTATAGTGATCTGTGCACTTTGATAACCTGATAAGATCAAGATTTCATTTTTCCATCTACTGCTGATATTTAAAATATCTTTATTTATACTTTTATACAATAAATCTATTTTTAATTTTTATTCTTATATATATATAAAGTATTTAATTTATTTATTCTTAATAATACTTGAAAATAAACGCTCAGACATAGATAATAACCTTTCCAACATACACTGTATTTTCCAATTATGGCCCGTCTAAGTTCTCATTAGTTTCACACCTACACTCTAAGAAATTTTTTGCTTTTATTACCGTGTGAATTTATAAGAAATAAATCGAATCAAGTAATATTAATATTATATTATTAATATATGAGTCATTAATAAAATATATATTTAATAACTACTACACACACATACACACACACTATCAAATATATATATATATTAATATAAAATTAATATATTAATATTATATATATATATAATATATATAATATTAATAATAATATATATATACTATATTATTAAATATATGATATAAATATAATATATATATATTATATATATATATTTAATATAATAATATTTATAAATATATATTATATATATATATATAATATACTATACAATTAATTAGTCACAGATATAAGTATTAAGTAGATCTTACTCTTAGGTGATAGATATAATAAGGTAATTCACAGGTATATATAAAATATATCTAATATAATGGATATATCAAAAAATAGTAATATAATTTAATTCACTTAGATTATTTCTTACTTATACGAGTCTTTTTCTCATTTAATGATTGTAATTTTATGTTACTTTTTTAATATTATTTTTAGCTATTATTTAAATATTTATATATTTATAAGTTAATTTGTGATATTATTATTATTAGTGTATATTATATTAATTAATTAACATATAAGAATCATTATAGTTAATACTCTGTAGTGAATTAAATTAATAATTATACATCATTATACCTTAAAGTTTAATAACTGGATGGAGACACTGCTTTAATTACGAACTATTAAATAATAATAAATGTCCTCAAACAAATAAGATCATGAATTCTAATCATGTTTTTATTTATCTGATAGATATATATATATATTACCTTTCAATATATTTTACATATATATACTTACTTCTTTAGATGTGACTGTCACATTTGTATCGATCATTATATACAATTATTACAAGTATAACTTTCACTATTATTTATCAAGTACATTATTAGATAACCCAAGCCCATGAATAGGAGTATACACTAGAAGAGTATAAATATAATAATCTATTAACTAATCAGTAGCTATCTCTTCAAAATTGTGTAAGTATTGTTTACTAATATTAATATATTAGCGTGTATACGTAACATCGACATATCGTCAATAAGACTCATAACCATATAATCACACCGACCTATAATAATAATCCAAAATAAATACAACATTATATACTTTAGATTATATTTAGATTGCTTCTTATCCAATAAATCATCTCGCCAATAATATAAATAATCCTACTCAACATCTAACTATGTAGTAAGTAATACTCAGTATCAAATAATAATACATAAATATAATATCAAATATAATTATTATTATGTATTATATTATTTTATTATACATAAAACCCAAGCAAGCAATACGATGTAATTAATAGTATAGATATATTTTTTCATATATATAGATAGTAATTAATATTATTTATCGTAGTTACCTCATATTCCCTCATTGATATATTATTATTAAATGTGATAAATTTTTAAATATATTTATAATATATCTAATTATATAGATCATACTATCTAAATATAACCCTAACCTAACCTATCTGATCACTATACAGTAGTAAATAGATATAATGATCTGCATAACAATCTAATTAGAAACAGTATTAGTATATCTTTATCGGTCACAATATAGTATAATGTTAGAAATTATTCCATCCATAAATATATATATATTAATATTAATTATTGTAGATAATATATATATTAATATAATTAATATCAGTAATATAATAATTATTATATATTAAATCAATAATGAATACATATTAATATATATATATATATATTAATATATATTATATATATAAATTAAATAATATATTAATATTATATTAATTATTATTATATTATAATATTATATATTAATATATTAATAATGAATTTATTATAATATATATATATATTAATATTGATTGAGTAATTTTAATGATAGTTAATACAGAAATTAATATTAGATATTGTAATTAGATATTACAAGTTACTTATATTACTTAATTGATATAATATGAAGTCAATCAATATATATATATATTATATGATTAATATACTATTTATTATATTAATATATGACTACTCACCAACAGTCATATATATATCACGTACTTACGTCTAGAGATAATAGTTAGTAGTAGTATAGATACACTCAGTGGAATCATTAGTTTATTATTCGACTTTTATATATGAATATTAGTTATGACTTAGTATACTGAGATGTTTGGCATCGCTAGCTCAAAAAGTTATACTCCGTTACTAAGTTATCCCACGTTACGGGTACGGAAAATATATAGTATAGTCGGTTGTGTATACGTTATTCTAAGTATTCTTATGTAGTCTAGAAGGCTAAATGTTAACTAGGTGACCTGTCTCCTACCTTTATTAATATTGCCCCGCATTAATATTACCCGGTATCTTTAAATAATTTTTTGATTTTATGTGATAATAATTACTCCATTTTCATACATTAGTCTCATATATTATGTAAACAATAAAATGGGACCTACACCTCTAATCTACAAACCACCTAGCGCCTTCTGAATAGACTTAGTCACTTACTACTCCACATGACATATGATTTATGAAATATGCACCGTGACACACTCTATCGCGTGAACACTGTCACATAGAGCGTTTACACTACGATGACGAACTACTTACGGTACTCACTCACGTTTCCCTTTATTTAAACTAATTATTATACGTTAGATAATAACTTGTAAAATTAGTATCCACTTAGTGCTTAAAGCTGACTTCGATACACCACCATTAACACATACTTTGCTAGAGATGGACATGCACTCCTCTACTCTACAACCTTTATATTACTCTACCTCGGTTTACCTCCATCTTTTACTCTATAAATAATACATGCACTAATACTATTAATAATAAATAATAATGTATAATCTTATATTATATATTATTACCTTATATAGGATAAACTTATAATATTATATATTATAAACTACTTAAAATATTATTATAATACATATTATTATTATATAAATAAAATATAGTCAAATTAGAGGATTAGATATAAATAGTTCCGATGTGATATAGAGGATGTTAACTATGAGTACAATTACTCGAATTATTATACACACAACCGTATAATAATAATTACAATAATATTAAATACTATTGACCAATTGACATGGATAGCTGTATAAATATCACAGCCTCAGGGTGGTTACACTATCGATTACACTAAAACAATTAATAATTATATTACATCTTAGATGCTATATGATCGTCTTTGAAACATATATGACTGTTAACACCTGATACACTATCGATTACTTATTAGGTCGTGTATATACGACCTCCTCTGTATATATACGTAACGTGTCATCTATAGTAGCTAGTGTATGACGAGCTTATCATAATGACCAGCTACCTCTTTAGAGCTGTAGAATGTAATGACTCAATCAATATATGATAATAAATAGGTTTGATGCTTTATTTGATATTATTATACTTATATATATATTTTTTATTATTCTAGATTGTAGACTCGAGTAAAATTATATATAAATTTAATTATAGTCAACTTAATATACTTACAACTGATTTCTCGAATAATCTATCTATAATATCATATATTATTAATATATGAATATTTTGAGTTGTTCTTAATTTAAATGCACATAATTTCATTTTAGTATTACTGCTTAGTAAAATGAATATTTAGATTGTAGTATATAATATACTTATTATCTATAATATACTTGATTTCATCCGAGTTTATATATTATCCTCTAGTACGAACTAAGACTATTAATATATATACTATTATACATATCAAATCTAATATAGTTCTTTCGGTATGACGCACTTCGCTTATATATATAATGCAATTTTAATTTTTATAACTTAGAGCTTTCATTATTTAATTTGTCACATGAAAATAGTGAGCAAATATTCATACTCTATTGAAGAAGGGTTGAGACTCTTAAAAGATTACCGAACATTATGCTAAGGTTCAATTTAATATAGGTGAAAAACATAAAGATAGGCCCAACAAACTTTTCGATAAATTTAGTAATAAAAGACTAGCAGTGATCCCAAACTGGAGTCCAGACTAAAATGGAACACTTGAAAAAAATGATATATAGAATATGTTGAATGAATGAATATATACTGAAGTCTAGTCAAAGATTGGACAAATCGGCGATTAACTTAACATATTTTATAAAATCATATTGAAAATAACATGAAGGAAATTTAACAAGTTGACAGTGAACCAATGTTGTTTGGAAACGGAAAACTGGAATTAAACTTAAACCAACACAACCTCAGCTGCGACAGCATGTGAATTGGGCAAACATGCGCGTGGTATATCGAACAGGAACACGTCGTGGAGTTCCGGTTTCGGGCCGCCAAAAATTATTACGGCTGACTAATAATTACAAAGCGGACAATAACTACACCACAAACAGGTACGCGCGCGACAACGCGGGACCCGCACCGCGCACCTCGTCCGCAAAGGCCCTTTATTGGAAATTCCATTGCATTGGTTGGGAGCATAGCAGTATTCGTACTAGATGAGGGGCGGTTGCGATGGGCGGAGTTTCCTAGCCAATTCAATAGTTTTGTTCGCCGGGGACGAGCGTGTTAATACTTTGTAACCCTCCATGAAATGGATCTATTCTGTTGGAGATGAAAAATCCTGTACCAGACCTAAGATAAAGGGCAGTGCGTATATCGGGCTCCCCCTGTCACATGACCACAGTGAAAAAAACCAATATATACTTGGCTCGAATTTCAATTCTACATAACTAGAGATACCTCTCTCTAAACACACTATTCTTACAACGTTATGTAAACATTTCAACCTTTTCGTATATCTTCTGTCAATGCGCATGACTCAATGAGTAAACATAGTAGAGTAGGTGAAGAGTATTATAATGGATACTTTTTCTCACCCATATGAGATCTAAAAATTGTATTTTACACCTCGTAGAATAAACTGGTCGATATATTATAGAAGATTTATACACATATCTCAGTATTTTTTTCAACCATATTGCTCACTCTAATATAGAGAGTGACAAGATCATCTTTCGTCAGATTTACCTAAAATCTGAAAGATAATTGTGACAAACTTCATAATTTTATCTCTCGTAGCAAGTGATACTTTTATTTATTAAGTAAAGACAGCTCTCTGTGCACAAACTAAAATCTCAGAATTAGTTAAGGTACACTCTCTATTAAAAGACTGAAATATTGATTTCTTTCGTCAATGAAAACAAATAACTCCCAGATGAGGTTAAAAAAAAATATTAATGAAATTCTGGTGATTTTCAGATTTTTGAGAAGTTGCATGTCTAAGATGAAACAATTCATTATAATTTTTTTCAAACTCTAAAAGAGATTCACTCCCGTAGAACACTCTCAATTTTATAAAGATAATTATAACCATAAATTATTCTAGTTTTAAATTTTAGGAGAATATATAACTATAGCTGCGTTTTTGATAGGTTCGTGTTTAAATTGGGAATTTTTAAATAGTGTCATAAATCTTAAGTTCTTAAATTGAAAATTAATTGTGTACTCACAAATGAATAATTATTATTCTCTCTCTTTTTAGGTAAAGGAACTTAGGGTTATTCACCACTTAAACTTTATGAATAGACATACCAGTTTGAGTTCCTACTTATAAAAAACACATATGGAATAGATAATGTGTTGTGTTCATGTCTTACAACAAAATAACGATCCTTAGTATACGCACAATCCCTCAAACAACTTAATTACTATAATATTGTGCGTGTCTCGCTTTTGAATAATTATGTTCTTATTTTCTAAATGTTAAAAGAACCTCATTTAACTCTCTTTTCTCTATGAGATGATCCTACTCGAACACTAGAGTTTACCATCGCATAATAAACATTCACATTTATATTCAGAACTACCTACAAAAATTTACTCAAATTGTTACAATACAATTATATGAGGGAATATATATCTTTTTCTCTCTGTCTTAAAAGTATGCTTTTTATATTACTCTCTCGTAATGAGTGATATTTCAACTTTACTGAGCTTTATTAGACGTCAGAGATTTTAGAGATTTGTTAAAATAGAATCTTTTATTATAATATGGATATCACACACAACGTTCAATTATACCAAAGCTAACTGAACTCTACTTTTTTTTCGTGTTATATATTAGATAATCTAACCATTTTACTTTGTCATTAAAAATAAATAAATAAGTGCAAATGCTTTAAAAATAACATATTTTCTTATAATGTAATGAATTATTTTGTTTTCTGCTTTTTGAAAATTGCATGTTATACATTGTAGAGACGACATATTATCTGTGTGTGAACAACTGAACATGAAATTAACCAGTTTCTTCAAAATAACACTCGCAATCTTTTAAGGACTCATTACAAATTATCTCTGGTTTCATTCTGATGTTGAAATTTAGGAGTTGTAGAAATTAATTACTGTCTCACAGATATTCTCATAGCATTGATATATGAAAAATTTAAGCATAACAGCCGTAATTTTAGAAGTTAAATTAAAATTTTTTATTCAAAACAGTACATATTTTTACAACAACTAATGAAATACCTTTAGAGTTTTTTTTTTATATCTGAAGAGAACCAACCATGAGTTGTTAAAGATTCTCTCGATTATAACAATCAAATGTCATATTTTACGGGTCATAGGACTCTAGAAACTTCTATTTAATAAATTATGTCTCCTCACACTTGTAACTTAACATGTTGAATTTTGATTTCTTGTAGCTCAAGGAACACGCTTATTTTTTATACAAATGGCTGAAAAATACCGTTAAAAAAACTTGCAACTTTCAAACTATGATTAACAACTCTATTCATACGTTATATTGAATGAATATTAATAACCGTTACTTTATATGAGTTGCTATAAGGTGTCCTCGTTTACTCTGGTCACAAATTTAAGTGAAAAAGCCGTAATTAGAATCAAGTTTTAAATTTTGTTTATAAACAGGGTGAGGAAAGAATTAGAATATTTGGTAAGTAAAAACAAATATTGAAATCTTTCCATTAAAAAAAATTTCGATTTAAGACATCTAAAACTACTAATAAATTCACTTTTCAGTTTTTGAAATTGCTTTTCCATGAAACACATTATTTTTTCATAATGAGGAAACATAAATATCCTGAGTTCATACAAACGATTCCATACAAAAGTACGGATTTTAGCTAGCCTCTACCTAATAGTCTATGAGGCTTATAATTGAGTAAATAAATCGTCACTTTTTAAGAGTTCTAAATTACTGGAGTTGTATTTATGCGTGTGGAAGATTTAAGTCTATATAACAAAGAAGGTGGAGTCTGTAGATTCTTCTCGCGCTTTATAAAATTTTTTTCTTAAAACAAGTTTTGCACAACTAAATGAAACTATTAGCATGGTATAATAATTGAAATATAATTGAATATTACATCTAAAACAAGTATACGTTGGAAGACACACCTGATGTATAATTGTACTACTTAAGTTAATATCGCTTTTCACCTAGTGCTCTTTTTCCGGTTGAGAATACGCATTTTCAAGAATGAAACACATTTGATGTTGTTCATAATAGTCTGGAGAGAAAATCCCGTAAAAATTCAATTTTAAAAACCAAATAATCCCAAATGTTGAAATTTAGGAAATTAATATGCAGTACTATTTAAGAGTTCTAAATGCATTGATTAGACACAAGAGTGGACCAAATCATAATGTTTTAAAGTCTTGGGCCAAATATTTTTAGACTTTACTTTATTAAATTAACTGTTTGCGTCGTTACTCCAAAATTAATTATTAGCAAAGATGATCTGAGTTTCGTTTCGGGAGAATGATAGCTATCATATAATCGGGTTCTCAGTTGAAGTCGATATGCCATGCGATCGGTCGTTGAGTGACCTGTTTCCCCAGATAGATATAAGTTTAATAATATGATCATTTATAGCATGCTGCCAGTGACCGGGCTATCTAATGTGGACCTAATCGTCTGAACTTGTTGCATGGAATATTCAGATACTAGAGTGCAACAACTTTTTCCAGAGGAGATATTACGGTCTTTACTATAAGAATAGATGAAACATAGACTTGAGTGTTTGAATCATTACTCTTTGTTCCTGATAAATCGCACAGTTTTGTATATAGTATGATCTATTATCTGACGAAAGTTCGTTATGTTATTAGACTAAACATATTGATCCTTAGAAAGTAAAGGCGCACCAGTATCATAGCGTGTATAAAGATAATAATGAGATGAAAAGAAAAGATGTCATCCTCTGATTCTAGGCTCTGACGCACTCTCCCGTTTCTAATTTACATTCATCGGATTCGCGATATGAAAGAGAAGCGGCGAGGCCACCAACGGCCCCGTCAGACGCCTATCCAGAAACGATTTCTCGAAGAATTATCCAAAGCGGACCCTTTCTTCAGTCTTTCTCTCTATATGTATCTTCAACTTTTCAGCTTACTAGGTTTTTCCCGTTTACGTATTATCTAACCCCTAGTTTTATGACTATTTATCCCCCGGTGTAATTTTTTTTTGGTTACTTTCTCTCGTGTCAATAACACATGAATTCTTTATTTTTGATTGATCACAATTTTGTCACAGTCAGTAGAGTGAGTCCAATATGTCACACAGAAAGTCACAAATTATCAGATGTTCAAAATTGAATTTTCATTGTGATAAGAAACGCTCGGAGATGTTTCATTACTGTTTGCTGGTTATCGGAATATTTTCAATCAAAAGAGCATAAATATACTCAAAGGAGCAGATTGGCATCTCTCCGTTCAGATACGAATACTGGCACCCTCGCAGAGAAAGCCAGCTCTGAAAGTCATTAAGGAAAACATGTGTCCTCCTGGTATTAGAAGAGATGCGATTTACAAGTATTTCGACTCATTTATCAAATCAACTTTGAATACTAGTGTGGCAAGTAGAATTGTAAGCGTAACACGGCGTATGATGTGAGAAGATAGAGATTTGAGAGTTCACGTCAACTATGATGAAAGCACGATTCATATCGTAGTTAGTTTACGAGTCATTGAGAATGATTCATGTAAGTTCGATAATGTGCACGATGATTAGCAGAGCAGAAGAGAGATGAAGCATGAATCGAGAGCATGCAATGAGTAGGAGTTATTTTGAGCTGTAGAGGGTGTGATGTCACTGGCTGAGATATGACAAGTACGAGAGCACGGTGTGTGTGTATATTCACGTATCATACTCTTCTTATAGTTGCTTAGCTGAGAATAACATTCAATTGTCGGTCGAGGGGATACTGCAAAGATATTATATGGGTTATGTCGGTGACAAACGCGAAGCTGTATCTTTTCATATAAGTGTATTTCTAATCGAGTTAACTAGATTTTAATATTTTCCAGATTTTATATAGTATACAATGATAAAAAGAGATGATATGTGAAGGACGAGAGTTTTTCACGATGAATGCATCTAAAGCGAGAAAAATAGATCTGGTACAGAAACACATGTAACTCGAGAGATATTCAGTAAGCTCAGAAGTAAAGTATACGACACACAATGTGTTATTTGAGTACTTTCTATAAATCGAGTCAACGAACAAACTGTTATGAAGTGACATTAAAAGTGGTTCATCACAACTCGTTAATGAGTATCTATTTCTGTGTAGGTGAAAATGAGATGCATAATAGAACCTAGCATAGAATAATTCATCTTATATTATAATATGTTATCTAATCATTAATACATATATATCCTCTATCACGTTGTGCGCGTGAGCATATATACTCGCCACATACACGAATATGATACTCGTGGTAATGCCCTCGCATATATCATGGATTTTTTCAATACGTTTTTATATATTATATAGGTATCAATCTATATCTCTCCTTGCATGCACCTGCAACGCATTGGCTTCATATTATTTCTCAAGACATGCATAATAACTTGATACGTGAAATCATAACTTACTGATTATTTATACTAATAATTTACGCTTTATCTATTAACAATAATACTTTCCACTCATGAATTAGATGAACATGATGAAGTATTATAAAAAGTGATATCAACCTGCTGAGATATACAGTCATAACTTAAAGCTCTCATGATGTATTAATATCCACTCTCTCTCGATACATAATAGTAGTATTACACTATCCTCAGAGCTGCACATTCCCCTGTTAGTTTTATCGAGGCACTTAGGTAGCCTACGGTAACCTACCGTACACATCTTCCATGCAATATTATTATCATTATTATACTAGGCTTGAAAGTTGATAATGCTCAGCCTATATTAAGTCAGTTTAACATTAGAAGTATAGTTCAATTTTCAGACCTTCATAATAACCAATATCACATGGTTAGTGTTGCATACGCTATGTTAAATCTGGAAAATATACCGTCATATAACAACTAATTCTTATATATATATTCGTGTGTGTCAGTTTATCACCAAAGCTACTTTGTTACAACCTCTTCAGAATATAGTATACAATATGAATAAGTCATATTAAGTTAGTAATTAGTAGAGAATATAATATATATATCATAATATACAAATCAGATATTCCTATATCGATTCAACCATACTTATAGAGTAATCTACAGCAATTGTAACTCACCGAGCAACATATCTATTCAATATCATGCGCGATGCCGTAAATTCATGCAAACGTTCGAAACAGTTAACGTTAAGTTTAGTCTATTCTTGGGAGCGTTAGATCCGAACCGAAATATTCGCTGCACCAGCTCAACAGTATATTTCTGCTGAAAGTCTTCTCTCCTCGAATAGTATATATTATATATCTAGCATAATCCTTTCAATTATATAAGGTTACGTCATATAATCTCAGATAATACGTGTTCCAACTTGACTTTATATCACTCAGTTTATATAAACTATTCGAGAGTTGTATCCCTATTTTTTAAGTAGTGAGTAGTATATGTAATAATATTATTTGTCATATATACATATATACTTAGATAAAATAAAAACTAATTTATTTCAATACTCTTCTACATATTACTTTACTCCTCTATATAATTTTCTTTGATTCCCCTACATTGATCCAGATACTTAATTTATTACAGATATGTATTATACTTACTTTCCGATTTAGAGAGAATTCCCCTTTCTTATTATTTGATTATCATATAATATATATATATGCAAAGTCTAAAGCTCCAGAGACGGACATTATCATCAGTAATCTTATTGGAGAACGGGTAAGTTCCACAAACTGAGACAATGCCCTCACCATGAGTGAGTGAAAGTATCAAGGCTCCAATACATCATTCTGATCGGCCCTGATTCCTCTTAGTATAATTACACACGAGCGAGATCTCAGATAATCTGACTATCACTTAAATTTCAACATATTATTAACTGCATTATCCTCAAAGTATACTCAGATACGTATATAACCTGTCAACTCGATAGTTAATGTCTACTCTATATTTTCAGTGCTACGTTGATTGATAATGTTACCTGGTCTCTCTACAATTTATATATAAAATATACTCGTAGAGTGTGAGTGCGTGAGTGTGAGCTAATAATGGACTTGGTTCATAGATATCATATATGATCTTACTAATATATGAGTGTCCGCTATTGTGGATCTATATATTTCACTTACGCTCACACCCATTCCCTGTGTCTGAGTTGCGCTGACATTACTACGACAACAAATATGGACCTTGTACTGCATGTACAAATATTATTCGGTCTTTTGAGTGTATTCGCGTGTCATCTAGTACTATCCGTACTATCTACACGTCCTTATATGCTGTGCTTGTTAATACCAATGACATATTTATTACAGTGAATAGAGGTGCAGGTACTTATAAGTATATATCAAAGTACGCTTAGTATTTTATAGACATTTATTATTTACCTATAGACCTCACAGTATGCCCAAATTATTGCGTATGACACAATAAATAAAGTAATGATATATATACTCTGATTATAATTACTGTACTAATAATCCACCAGAGGTATTCGGAACCATACTCATGAGCTCTCAACGTGAGTAATCTCGTAATCTACTATCAATATAATTAATATATTATGTACCTAATAAAGATATTAAATATTATATCTATAAATATGATTACGAATCTCATAAACAGCAAGTATATCGTTATAATACTCGAGCAATATAACATCAGCGAGTCAATCACCAGATATTCAACAGTACAGTTTGGAATTGCAGCCTTTTAACAATACATCAGATTATAATAACCTAATATAATAAGATCTCAAGTACGTTACGCTAGTTAGATAAATAGCTATAACTCACTGCGTTCTATATCAGTCGATATCCACGTAAATAATATTGCCGAAGTCTACTCACACTCTTTCCATTTCGCACCTCACGATACTTGTATACCTCGAATCTAACGTATCCACGAATGAATTGCCTGACTTTTTGAGTAAGACACGAGTAAACGACCTACTGTGATTTATATCGACATTCAAGTAGATCCGGCGCATCAAGTGAGAGATTCCAGAAGTATCTACGCAGTATAATATTACTTGATTTCACTACCATTCACATCACAAAATACTTAATAGATTACTAATGAAGTTACATTAATTCTATGTGCCGTGTTAGGCTGAACATCTCTAAAAAATATTATAAATTACAAATATAAGATTATATAATAACATATATATTATATAGTGACTCTAAAATTCACAGCACTATACATCCACACTCAAGTCTTACGTCATCTATCCTCTTATATTAGTATGCTACGTAATAGACGTCATACTCAATTTTTTATAGATTGAGTAAAATATAGCGCATATTTTAATAGCAGATGATAACTTTCAATTTGTTTTTAATTTACATAATATACTTATACATCTTATTTATAATTTATTATTAGATAAATATACTTTCCATATGATACTTCTTGACTCATACTGTTCGGCTATATAATATATTAGTATATTATTTATCTTATGAACCTTCATTTAATAGTATATATACAGTAAATTTTGGAGTCGATTTCTTAATTAATATATGTATATGAATATTAGTTGTATTTATATAATGGATACACACATTATGACCTAGACTGAGACTATCCTCTCTATATATACTTACATAAAAAGATATATCTATCGAATGAATAAAGATATATCGCTTTTCAAACTTATTATATAATATATTATATTTATATATATATTCTGATTCTTATATTCATAATGTTATGTTGTTAAAGACTTGAGACACTAAGATACGAAGTATTCTCTCATTCCATACATATCCTCTAATATGATAGGATATGTACTAATTATTAATTAATATAGGCGTTATAACTGGTTATTAATATATATTACCTTCACTCACTCTGAATATCAGAATGCAAAAGATATGTCGCTACGCCTTTATATGATATATCAGCTTTACCTTGAACTCACTCACTCACTCGGAGAGTAAGGCTTATATTAGGTTACTCTACACATAAAATACGATATGCGCCCAGGTGTGAGTACGGAACAGTTACCCGTCTGCATTGTTCTAGAGTTCTATTATAGCGAATACAAGTCAGTTACTTGCAATGCTATCTAGTATGTCCACTTTCGTCGCAACAATTGCATCAAGTAAATAACGGTAAGGTAGAGCGTGAGTCAACTGATCTGTTAGTCGTATACTTAGCTTAGAGACCACTATGAGCACCTACTTAATTAAATTGTATTTAATGTATTATTATTATAGGGTTATTTTGTGAGGTTGTGTATATATTAAATTTTCAACAATATTCATTTATTAAATATTTTTATAAATAAATACTTTTACTGAATTTTTTTTAATTAAATTATTTACTTAATTGCTAAATAATTAATTAGAATATCTATTTAGTAAAATACAAACCGTTAAATCAATTTGATGAATAATTAAAGTATAATCAAATAATTTACTACGAATAGTGTATAATTATATCAGAAAGAGGACTAACCCACTAAAAGTGGAATACTATATATATAAACCATACTCTATGAGTCTAGATACTCATACGTTATTATTAATCGGCTCTTTCCGATAGCTTACCCGTAACGTATATATACGTGACAAGACAACTTAGTATACAATCAAATAAATAAATAACATAAATCAACTCACTGAACACTTACAATGAGACTATCTCATCTACCTCAGCTTATTAGTTCATCAACTATGAACCAGATAACTGACTTACATCAGTATATACTATATATATACTCATCACCATCTCCCACATAACTGTAAATATATAGTTTATTTACTAGTATATAATATATACTATATATAATATACTTATATTATATAGAGATAATTGTATTGTGTATATGAGCTGCAGTAAATACTTATACTTTAGTCCAATATATATATATATTATTAGTTAATTATTATAATAATATCACAGTTAGATATTTTAATCATGTATAAAAATTATTGAATATCATCTAATATCAGAAGGCTACCACCACTGTCGCTACACACCAGACTATCTAAGTACATACATATGATATCAACTATGATAAATATAATATAAGTAATATAATATTATAATGAAATTTAAGATATAATAAATAAACCAAATAAATGAAAATAATATAAATATTATAGCTAATATATCTATATTAAATATCTAAAAAAATAAATCATTATTAGTAGTAATATATATTAAGTGAGTATCTATATAATACTAAGTCTGCTACAGGTTAATGTTAATACATAACTCAATTTTTCATATAGTTGAAGAACATATATTAGTAGCTAATACTAATTATTTGAAGTGATTCAGTTCACTGCAAGTACTCATAATCTGTATATATCTATAGTAATTGAGATATAACATTGCATAATATAATTTCTGAGCTTATTATAAATACTAACAAGTATCAGTACCTATTCACGTATATGTTATAGTAAAGTTAAAATTAAATGTATATACTCAAATCTTCATCTTATAGATTATTCATTTTCTATCATATACTACCTTATATATCTATATCATATATATATACATATATATATTACTACTGGCACCTTCAGAGAGATATACTAATATATACTATATAGAATTTATTTTATCTATTATTTATATAACTATTTATATATATAATTATATATATACTATACTATATAAAGCCTTAATAATACTATATTATATATGTATATATATTAAATATAATTAATAATTTACATTATATCATACTAATATTATATATATTATATATATATATATATATCATATAACTATTAAGTATTATATAATTCTATAATATACTATATACTATACAACTAACTATAATATAATATATAAATATAGTATTAGATATATTATTACTATATGATATATTATATATATATAATATATATTATATATATATATATATATATAATATATATATATATTATACTATATATATCTTATATATATAAATAATGTATATATTATATATATAGTTATAAATATCTATATATATAGATATTATAACTATATAAATATATATATTTATATATATATATATATATATATATATATAATATATATATATATATATATATATAGTGATTATATTGTCATAATATATATTATAATATTAATTAGCTAATAAGAGTATTAACCTATAATATTACTTATACATATATAATACTATTATACTATAATATTATACTGATATACTATTATTATATACTAGATATATATATCTAATACATATATATCTCAGCATGGGTACGCTGTGCATATTATAATTATCAAGCTATTAATTAAACAGTATATACCGTATATTCATAGTCATATCGGTTACCTAACTACTCAGGTCTATAGTGAACTGAAGTTCATTAGACGTAGTCATCTAGTAGTCAGGGAGTTACAGTAGGACTAGTCAGGTGTAATAATAGCTCGTGACTTGTACTAACAATTGCTGCAGTATCATAGAATAATAGTTATTCACCAGCCTTCATTTGAGATTACTCAGACACCTTTTGTATGAGAATGATATAGCTTCTATTATAATGATTTATAGTTATTTATATAAAGATATATATATAGATAATATATTTAATACTTATATTATATCTACTTAAATGTTTTTGCACTACAATTTAATTAATTATAGGATATTAACCATTAGATATTTTTTTTATTAATCATTCTGCGCAATTATGAGGCTATATATCAGATATATATATATGTTGTATAAAGGCTCATGGGTGTATACATTCTACTTATATACTCTCAACCATACTTTTAGACGTTGTTAACTGGTTAGCCAGACTCAGAATTATGTGCCATTTTTGTAATATATCAGGGCAAATCATAAATAAAATCCAAATTTGTTTTAAAAAATTCAATTACACGGCCTTTAAAAAGTATTTAATAGCATTATTAATTAGTTAAACATATTAAAATTATATAGATGAAAGTCAATCTTTATAAATCTCAATGCATATCACTACAGGCTCACTTCTATGTATCACTATAATCTTATATGCTAATTTTTTCATTTTTAATTAATTTATATTACGAAATTTATAAATATTATATAGAGCATCTAGGAAAAATATTATATAGACTCTAAAAGTGAAGCATAATGCATTGAACAGTCAAGAACGACGTAGGGTAGTATATTTTCACAAGTCAATATTTGCTGAGCGTTCTCAGTTTCTATGTAGACTGTATGTCTTATCACTAGATATTATAAGTAGGTCATATTATGATTTTATTATTTTACTTAGCTATATTTAAAATAACACTCGAGCTATATACCACAACTAGAAAGTCAGAAGATAATATTGCGTTATAATGCCTAAGACCTCATTAATAGAATGTACAAAACGACAATGCAAACATAATAAAGTATTAATGACGTGTTATAGCAATTATCACTAGCTATCCATATGAATTTCTAATATAATTATACTGATATAGAAAATTAATAAGCGTGTAGGAACGATTGCAGTCAATTAGTAACAGTTTTTTTACCCATGATCCTATAGCAATGAAACAGTTGTGCAACCGAATATTTAGGCACTCATACGCAGAAGTTTACGATGCTGAGTCGTGGAACATTACTGAAGCTTTACCCATTACCCCGCGTCAATTGTCTCTAGAGGTAAGTGAGCAAGTAGAATTCTTCATTACGGAATACTAAACTTTATCGTCTAGAAAGTCGGTGTTCGGAGGGAGTAATCGGTTCATAGCTGTTTCAGGACATTACTTCACTTCTCACCTTAGTGTGCAAGCTGGTGGTAGCAAAGAAACGGACGGGGGTGGAATATCACCCTCTCACGAAAAACGGTGAAAGGTACGTTTATATCTAGTGTAGGGTAAATATAATCTATTCAGGGTATTACACTAGATAATACGAATATGCCTTTGTAAGTAGTATAACTAGATAGCCCTCTCTCTGCAATATACTATTATTAATTAATATATATATATAATATGATCATAGTATAATATATATATATAGTAAATTATTGTTATATATTAATATATACTATACAATATTATTATCAATAGAAACATTATAGTTTTGATGAATACTTATTAATTAAATAAAGTTATGAGTTTATTATTATAATAAATTTATCTTATAAAGAAATTAGATATATAGTTATATAGGTGTATATTAACACTACACGATTATATATCAATTTAAGTTATTTAGTAGGAATTATGAAATTAAATATACAAATTTATCCTACTTAATATATATTAATTAATATTATCATTATATATATTACTAATATAATATATATATATATATAGGTTAATAAATTAATATAGCATAGTTTATGAGCTACTATTAATCTATTTATATTTTGATATTTTACTTAACGGAATTTATGTTTTAATAGTTATTGTAATTGTATTAGCTTAGATAATATATATATATAAAGCCGTAGTTAGTATTCAACAATATATAATTAATATTATTAATACTATATATATATATACTATATAATATATACATATATATATATATATATTAATAATATATATATGAGTATATTCTAATATATTATATTATATATATTATATTTAATATATATTAATTTAGGTTTAAGTTTTTAGGAATTCAAATGATGAGAGTAATTATTTATAAAAATTAATTTTATAAAAATACAGCTATAAACACTCGTAAATTAGGCACTAAATACTATCGATTATAATATATGACTTATATACGACTAGTGGTTAACAATCAAGAGTCGATTTGATTAGGTTTATTATATATATCACCGTTCTTATTATCATTTATAATAATTATTAGTATATATATAATCTAGATACACTGCAGTTTAATAATTCTCGTATATAGATATTATTAACAGGAAGAACCCATCTAAATTAGCAATAAAAAAAAATAAAAAATAAATTAAAAGTTCTCTATTCTTTTTATGTCTTCATTTCATTTTACAAATTTATAATAAGGGATTATATAAATTTACTTATTACTTCATACTTAAAACTTAATGTTAATAAGATCACAAGAAAAATCAGTTATAAATAACCATACTAATCTCAATCTACTCACTACCTTACATTTCATTGATATATCATCTTCATTATGTATAATATCATAATTCTATTGATTTAATTTTTTAATAAATCTAATATTTATCTCGATTACTTGTGTACATAAATTTATAAATTGATCATTATGCATAACTTAGTGATTAAAATTAGTATATTATAAAAGTTATCTAATGTGTTTAATTAGATATTATAATTTATAATATACTATGATAATAATGAATATAACACGTAGGTATATATATCAGTAAATATATATCCATAAAAACCCATACCCATATTTATACTCAACATAATGACCTTTTGTTACCACCAATAATTAATCTCCTATTATTTTTATTATTATACTACATTGAAAATAAATATCTGACAATATATTTGATATTAATAAAAATATAATCCCAAGAGCAGTTTTAGCATAATACTAACAGTTTTTTAAGTCTCATAATTTAACAGTGATATCTTATATTACTATAAATGACGTGTATAGTATATATATCATACGTTTTACCTATAACCCTAAAATAATTATCAGTAAAATATCACTATACAGATCAGATAGCACACTCACACCTCTTTACCAGTTTTAGAGTGGCGTCCTATCCAACCATATCTAGGTACGTCCGTTGCATCTTAAAGCGCACCTACGCTATCCGTACGAGGAAAAGATTTAGTCCGCGCTACACTGTCTATCCTTCATCTGATATGTAAGTCAAGTTGAATACTTTAATTTTCTTTCACTTAAACACATCTCGATACACACTAGTTTATTTGCTACATACGCAATAATAGCTCTCCGCACCTCAAACAGTCAGATGCTCCACCGTCCTAGCTGTCCCTATAATTCAAACCACCATCCAGACCCCCTCCTGCCACCTACCTGTTCCTCTTTCAAGATATAGTTTAATCTTTTCCATATTATAATATATATATTGATCTAGATATATAAGAATATTGATCCATAGTTTCCTTCTTACTCTTACAATTGGTTAAAGTTCATTCATATTTATAATCTCTATCTATATATGTAAAAACGGAAGGATGATTTTAGTTAGTTTTATATGACTTTAAGTATTTGTAATTATGTTATAGTAATATTTATAATTATTATAAACTCTAATATAGCCCTCTAAATCTGAGAGTGTATAAATTAGTAAATCAAAAGGTAATGGAGGGATTTCAGTCTATTAAAAATCAATTTTTAAATGTTATTTTTATATATGGTACCTTTAAGGAGGTGGAGATTAGGTTTTGGAAGGTTAATTATTAAAAAATAAACAATAAGTTCGTATAAACTAAAGTACTAAATAGTTATTAAACCTTAACAAAATCAACAAAAACTCTTATAAATCTTAAGTTTTTAATATTTTATTAACCAACCCTTACTCTTTACAACAAGTCGATTCTAAACTCTATATACTCCTTCAGATTTTTCATATATAAATAAAGATTGTCAGGAACAAAAGTGCGGAAACTTTTTTGATCCTGTCTAATTACCAACGTGTCAGACAAGTGTTCCTCTAAACTGTATTTTCTTCACTAGTATACCGTTCCCGCCACTTCAGATCCTCTCCAGCGTAAACTCCTAGGCTACAAACTTCTCAAATTCTACCAGGGTTAAAGCTTCCGAGCGCGACTTATGCCAAAAAAACGCACAAGTGAGTCCTCCTACGATATATCTAATAATTTTGCATCTATTGATATTATCATAATTGTATAAATTTCAAGTGTCACATTTTATATACTCCGTAATATAATCCTATATTATCGTGAGTATATATTTATTAATAAATAATCACACTTAATATCATATTCAATCAAATACATATCAACATTATATAATTATCTTTATATATTATATATTACACTATATTAATAGTTTTATTATATTATATTATCATATATCAGAATTAATTATAATGCTACATAGGGAATGCTTAGATATAAGAGCTGTTATTGGTTAATAACTATAACTATAAACTAGGTATCACTTTTTTTAACCCAACTTGAGCCAAAATTTTTTCATACTTAGTTGTGAACCTTTAGATCTGAGCTTTCAAGTCATATTTTTTGGGGTGAGTTTTTTAATGTTACTGGAATCTATACTACTTCATTCAAGGTCAATGCAAATACATAAGAGAGTTTGCCATATTATGAAATAGGGATTAGGGATTTAAAGTTATGTTGGTTAATTCCTTTTATCATAACTATGCCCATTTAAGCTTATGTAATGTTTTTTATATGTGAGGTTAGGTTAGATTAGGCTATATATATAGCATATCTTATTATTATTGTTATTGTTAACAACCTATTATTATTATTATTATTATTTTATTTAAAATACTAATTTGATTTATTAACCTATTGTTGTGTTTCTTGTTGCCATTATTATTATTACATATTAATTACTACTATAATTAATATCATTGCTAAAAATTATTATTTATTACTCTCATTTAGTGTTTATGTAGAAAGGAGATTTCTTAAGAGTAGATTAGATTCAAGTTTCCAAGAAGCTTTTGTCAATTGACAATGCAGATGTGAGTAAATTCTTTTCATTAGATCACAATATGTTTACCAGAGGTTATTACAAAAAAGATTCAAGAAGAAAACATGTCTTCTAGATGTGAGAATGGTTAAATTTTTGGAATGATTTACCACAAGATATATTGAAAATAAATCTCAACCTTTACATAGAATTTGGATGATCAAAGCATAATATGATTGACTCAGCTTACATAAAAAGGCCATGATTAGGGTGAGAATTTTTTACAATCTTTTAGGGAACTGGTGATTTGGTTAAATTGTATGTTAGCTTAGTTGACATTTGTTTATAATTTGGCTTAACAAACTACATGTTGCATATTCATTTGTGGGGTTGAGCTGATTATTTGGATTAGGAAAATTAAAACCTGGGATTAGTTATTCAAAGCAATGGCCACTTCTGCATTTTTTGACTGGGTCAATCTTGATAGGCCCATGTGGATTCTCTCTCTACTTTCATATGTCATCTTTTCTTACATAGGCTTCATTTCATGACTTTATTTTTGATTTTTCAATAATTTAAGAATAGCTATTTATTCAAATTGCTTTTCCACACTAATTTTACTGTAGATTAATAATAATAATAAAATAATATTTCTAGTTTATTAGAAATGAATGCTGGTTAAAATGTAAACCTTTAACCAAAATTCAAAAGAAACTTTCGATTATTTTTATTCTATAGAAACTATAGATGCAAATTAAATGTAAATGCATTAAGAAAAGCATAATAAAGTGCAGAACACTACTCTTGTATAATAAAAAACAAACATTTAATTTTACTATATAAAGTAATATTAATACTCCATTCATAAAATTAGGCCATGATGCATTTATGATATGGATATAAAAAATCAATATATCAATACTTAAATATTATGCGCTTGAATGCATCGCACACAAACATTTGTCTATAGGAGGCTCTGCCCCCAAGTACCTCCCAATCCATGAGTGGTTGGGAGTTGACTCACTCTACTGTATATCAATAGTTATCAAATACTAATACAATGAATATCACAACAACTTCATGGAAATGGAGTAGATTTTATTTTGTAGTAAAATTTTTAGGGTTTTTATTTTTTCTTTGTTGTACAATTTTTATTTAAGAGCATTCAGTGTTTTATTATCTAGACTTTTCTTAATACATTTTCATTTACTTTGTATTCAAACTTTCTGTAATTTCTTAGTTCCAGTCGAATACTTATTCCTACTCATTGAAATTATAAAGACAAAATATACTTGATATATATATATATATATATATATATATATATATTATTATTTATATGTATATATATATATATATATATTAGTTATAATTGACATATATGTATAATATATTTTATTTTTTATATATACCGTATATATATATATTATTATATATATATAATTATATATATATATATATAATAATATATTTTTATGTATATTATATATATATATATATATATATATATATATATAATATATAGTATATATAGGTATATATATATATTAAAAACACCTTAATGGATCACAAAAGAAAAGTTTTATACCTTAAATAAACAAAAATACCAAACATTTCACAAGAAAAGGCATAGCTACCTATTATTATCATACATGAATGGAGTCATTTTGAAAATTGAGACTGATATAGGGATAATTGATACCTATATCGATATTCAATAACTATTAACATAGGTAGTGAAATAATTAAAATCACCATCACTCATAGGTCGGGGTTATGGGGTGGTCCCATAGAAAAATTAATAGCATTACTATAGAAGACAATAATAGCAGATATATAGGAGGTTGATTCAGAGGATGAAAGCTAGTGGTAGAAGATGCATGATATCTGGGATATTACAGTACTTAGGTTAGGTGCAGGTTAGGAATGGGGAAGAAGGAAAAACGGTGTAAATGAAAGGGTTGGGAAATTAGCATTTCAGAGAATGCTTGATTCTTGGATTTGTGGAGTGAATTTCTGAATAAAGATTTTTGCAGAAGATGGAATTAATGTGAGACATAAGGGTGTTGAGCTTTCAGCACCAGTTTGGAGATATGTCTGTCATGAAACTAGATAAGGTTAGGGGCAGGGTTGTGGAGTCGGTTCAAAAATTTTCTGACTCCGACTCCACCCTCTTCAAAATTACCAACTCTGACTCCGACCTCTTCAAAATTACCGACTCTGACTCCACCCTTTTAAATTACGACTCGACTCCACACTGCTTTGAAATTACCAACCACTCCACGCCTATTCAAAAATTACCGACTCCGATCCCACCCTATCAAAATTACAGCACTCCGACTCACCCTATTCAAATTTACAGGACTCGATCCACCTATTCAAAATTACCGACTCCGACTCCACCCTATTCAAAATTACAGACTCCGACTCCACCCTATTCAAAATTACAGACTCCGACTCCACCCTATTCAAAATTACAGACTCCGACTCCACCCTTTTCAAAATTGCCGACTCCGACTCCACTTCAAAACTACCGACTCCCCGACTCCGACTCCACAACCCTGGTTAGGGGTGAAGATATAAAATCATGTACTATAGTTTATGTTAGATGAAGGTGATGGTAATTGAGGGGACATAAATAAACTAAGATTGCTACAAGGATAAATTAAGGTTGATAGCATATAAAGAAAGTTGATATCAAAGGCTTCTACACAAAATGCTCATAGCCTTTTAGAGAAATAAAAAATCATGATCATTAATCATTATCATAGAAAAGAGAAATAATCTCGCACCGGAAAATTTTCATGATGGCATTATAGCGGACCATCCAGAAATTACAGATATTCTCTTAATTCTATACCTACAGCATAGGGGAAGGAATGGTGGAAGTAGTGCTTATGTTAAAAGAATATTCAATCTGTTGTTAAGTGATGGACATCAAAAGCTACGCTTGAATCTCGTGCGGGTAGATATCCAATGCACATAATAAATTGTAGAAAAATAGAGGCATTTTTTAAACCACCTGACCGGTGTCAAAGACAGATAATGAAATGGTGAAAATCAATCAAGACAGCATGTGTGGAAAAAAAAAAGTATATCATAATGGGGATAATTAATTTCCAGACACTTGAATGGGTTTACTTGACTTAGTATTGTGAGATCATTGGTATTTATAAATTTTTATACTAGACAACTATCTTGAGTGTGGTCTATGAACCTACAATACATAGAGCATTTTTAGATTTGGTATTAACAAATAATGATAGTGTAGTGGATGGAGTCAAAATGGAGGAGAATTAAGGGGCAAGTGACCAAAATATAATCAGATTTAACTTGCATGTGTTATCTGGGCCCAAATCATAAGATAAGGAAACAATCTTAAATTTCTGAAATGGTGATTATAACAAATTCAAGACGTGATTAATGTAATTGACTGGGATAGGGAGTTTAAAGATCAAAATGGTTTTGTCATGTGGGAATACTTCAAACAAATTTTGACAAATATTCAGTCAGTATATTTTACAGACAGACCTATTTGGGTGGCAAAGAGAAAACCTAGTTGGTGGGATAAAGATAAAAGACAATCTATAAAAAGTCTAGATGTTATAAAATATTCCAGGGTAGTAGGAGGGAGGAAGATTTAGAGAATTATAGAAAAATTAAAAAGTACTTAACTAGTCAATAAGCAAGGCAAAGAGGGTGGCAGAAATTAATTTAGCAAGGAATAGTAATAAGGAGTTTTTTTTTTAGCTTTTATAAATTCAAAAGTAAGAAAATAGACAATTGGTTCAATTAAAGTTGATGAAAATTTGTAAGTTTAGATAAGGAATTGGTTAAAATTTTCAATATTTATTTTGCATCAGTGTCTACTGAGGAAAGATTGAATTGGCTTAGAGACTTGGTTTCAGTACCTATATATACATAAAATAATTAGACTTACAGAATTTGAAATTGCTTAAAATTTTAATATTTATTTTGCATCAGTGTCTACTGAGGAAAGATTTAATTGGTTTAGAGACATGGTTTCAGTATATATACATAAAATAATTAGACTTACAGAATTTGAAATTGAGGTAAAAGAAATTATATCAGTGACCCAAGTAACGCTGCAGCTCCTGATGGTATATATTTTAGAATTCTAAAGGAGGGTAGTGGCAGCATTGCAAAAAAAACTTTGATTTTTGAAAGATTTACAACATTTGGTGAGGAATCAAAGGCCTAGAAAACAGCATATGTTGTGCCTATTTTATATAAGAAAGGTAATAAAGAAGATTGGGGAAATTATATGAGTTAGTTTAACATCTCTAGTTGTAAAAGT